>CABPRJ010000961.1:963976-984426 GCA_902439185.1 Cinara cedri | reverse complement strand
ATTTGTAATATTAAATTTATTTAGTTTGTACGTCATTATTTTGTTTTTTTTTTTATTTTTTCCCCGTTAGTGATCATATTTTCAGTTTATGAGTTTTTTTTTTTTTTTTTTAATTGTTTGCCCTCCGAGCCAATTGCGCGAATAACGCGAAAACGCCGCTCGTAATAATAACGATCGTTTACTATAAATTCGCCTCGAGGCATGTGAAAAATTTGCGTGCAGATACGACCGTGGGTGGTACGGAAACTAGTCGACGCAGTAGCGTATTTAGGATTTTACCAAGGAAAGAGATATTGGATTTGAAAATTGTGTCGCATCGTGTAACGTGCACCCAGGCTAAAAAAAAGGACCACTTTTGGATTCTGAGTGGAGCGAAGAAGCTCATAATTTTACAGCGATGTTTATTATTGTTATATTTTTTCTGTGGACTGCTTTTCTACCAGTAATTTTGCTCCGATTTACAATGATAGCACGTTTTCTTTAAGTCTGACTGGGGAGGTACTTTAGAGAGGTTAATTTTTGAGTTTCTCATAAGTTTTTTCAATAAGTGCGAAATACCGGGAAAACCAGAATAAACGTAGGAGAAACGGGAAAATAAATACAATATTAAACATATATTGAAGAAAATATTATATAATGTTTATGCAATTATTTTATCATAATATTACATATATATATATATATTGTTGAAAAAACAACACTATAAACTGAACTCCGCTCAGAATCGTTTTTTGGTCAGCAAAGGTTTATCGTCGCATACAGATATACATTCAATTTCCCCTCTACTATCTTTCCCAACGTCTCATCTACCCACGTGTGAAGTATGTTCGTCTTTTTAATTTATCTATTTTTGTTATTGATATACAATCCTTGGTATACTTAGTTAATAATAATTATTAATTGATTTACTATTTATACGGGTACTAATCTAACCTCCTTCATATTTTAGTGGTTTGAATGTAAGTGGTTCCTTTTTAAAAAAGAAAATGCATTAGTATACATTCAGGTTTTCTCGATAAGTTAATAATGTCAACGATAGGTTAGGTATCGACGCGTACATTTGTTTTACATTTCTGACTAAAAAGTAAAGAAATTTGAATTTTAAAATAGGTGGCTGAGTAAACAATAGATTCAACGGGGTAGATATATCACCCTAATCTCCCGCACCCTAAAATACGCCACTGAATCGGCGGACGACGGCGCGAAACTCGCTAATGATCCGAAAAGGATATTAAATCAGTTTACAAGAGATCCGCGGTATATTTAACGGGAAAATGATATACGAGCGACCAAAGGAGGAACTACAGCCGTATACTACACGGTGTAAAATATACACTGTTTTCGCCTGTATTTCCCCCGAGGGTGTAAAATACCTCGCATTATGCATTCCGTTAGTCGTTCTTTATATTATCGCGTACGCGCCTATATTAAATTCGGCAGTCTCCTCATTTGCGTTTTCGGGGTTTCGCCTTTGTGTTTTGAAGAGCTCGCGATCCGCGTTCGAACGCGCGCGTATCCTGCGACACCGTCACGGGTAAAAAGAAATATAATCGTCGTCGGTAACGTTACGCCCCGGCCGCGGGTTTATCGGGTCGGAGTTTTGGCGATGCCCGGGGGGCGGGGGCGGGGGGGGGAAGTATGACGCCCTCCCGCCCAAAACTCGATAATTGTACTTCGAGAGCGGCCAACCGGTAACGGTTTAGTTCCCGAGCCGGAAGTCCGATTGAAAAACCGCACGGCGACGTTCGAAAAGAACGCGTCGAAAATGAAGCGCACCGAATAAACGGTATGACGGGAAACGAACGGTCCGGATTCGGACGAACGCGATATCCGTCGCGTTACAAGTGTAAGGGATTATTTGCGATTTTTTTTCCCAAACGAGAATCGTCCGCAACGCTATAATACACGTGCGCGGTTCAAGAGTAAACCGAACGGGGTTATTGCGCCGCGCGTTATGATGTCAAACGGAAAATTACATTTTAAGTTTATATATATTTTTATTTTTTTTTTTTTTCGTTTTTTCGTTTTTTCGTACGCAGGTACGCGAGCTGTATTTACTTTAAATACGCACTGTTACACGGTACACGGCGAAAAGAGGCGAACGAAAAATGCGCAAATGGGCGAGGGGGAAGCGGGTAGAGGGAGTTCGGCGCGTACCGCCGTGGAAGTTTTACGCCCGAGGGACCGACTCCGCGGCCGAAGCTCTTTAACTGTGTCCTTTGAAAACGTTGTTTACAAGTCGTCAACACCGCTATAATATTGACGTTTTTCTTACACACACACACACACACACACACACACACGCACACAGACGCGCGCGCAAAACGAAAACGGGGTAAGATTATTCCGCGTATACAAATATAATATACGGTGCGCGGCGCAGTTAGTCCACGAGTATTATAAAATAAACACATTATCGAACACGCGGCGGACGGAAACGGAATCCACCTGTTAGATGTCGGTATACATACGTACATATACCGGTGTACGTAAACGACGCGCAGCGGACATTGATTAAACAAACACGCGGTACGAACGGAGAGGGGAAGGTTTTTCTTTTATAATACGATATCGTTCGGTTAAAATATTAATCTCGCGAAAACGGATCGTGCGGGTAGGTAGGCAGGTAGGCAGGTTAGGTTAAACGGCGACGTTTCCCGGGCTCTGGGAGGCCCGCGACACAAATACGACTGGGGGTCCCGGGCGCGTTTGCGGCCTATCCGTCACGTGATCGGGCAGACGCGGGTTCGAGTCCGGCGGAAATTACGTTAAAAGTCGGGTACTCGGCGGCAGAGCTGCAAGCGGACGGGACTCGGGTTCGATTCCCGGTCCGGCCGCCCGATTTTCCGGCGCGGTTTTCCGGACGAGAACGGCCGTGTCGGAATAACGGCGATTTCGGTCGGTAAAACTACCGTAATGTTACACGCGTCGATAACGGGCACGCGCGATAATTGTTCGGCAGACGTTTTTGTTTTTTTATTCATATGAAAAAAAAAAAAAAGTCTTCCGCTCGACGACAAAGCGACAGTGCGATTTAGGACCGGCGTACTTGCTCGGACATCGCCTAAAATATTGCGCGTCCACGAAGAATAAAATAATCATCGCCCGAACGTAACGCAATACAGATTCTTAACGATCATTACTAGCGTTTTCCGCACATTTGCAGCGTTTTTCGGAATTTCTAGATCATTGTACGCACGTTCGGCGTGCAATTAGGAGTTTAGTGCGAAATATTATTTCAAGACATTAACATTCTTCGTCAGTACTGTGCGATATAACGATAATCGCGAATCGTTCACAAACGTTAATTTGCATTTACCGCCGTTTCCCGCCACTGTCTAAGGTCGTTTAAAATCGGGACCTTTGAAATTACCGAAACGAATGAGGTGCCGATCGTATTTTTTTTTTTATCGAAAGAAAAATTGCGGACCGTCACGTCGGCTGACCTAAATAACACCTTCGAGTCTTTCGTTTTAACCGGATGTTAAAGTCGTGGGGCATATACGTTATGTCATAGCGTTCGCGGTTTTTTATAATTCATCAACACGGCTGCGACCCGTAGACAGGACGGATGCGACCGAGTGAGGGTTTCGTTCGAGTTTACCGTCCCTTATTAACGTTCATTAACTCGACGTTTTTTGCCTCGACCTTTCCCGTTCGCGTTGTCGATGTCGCCGACGGCGAAATTCTGACGCGTTGAAATTAAATTTTGTTCGGGTTTTTCGTTTTCTTCCAAAACACATTCCGTACTTTTTATTTTACATGAAGGGTACAGGGGGGGAAAAAAAAACAGAAAATTCGTTTTTTTTTCCGAAATGGCGATATTCGTAACAACCTGCAATTCGTATTGATGTACTGTATCTTTTGTGCGATCGAACCGATGAAAAAACCAGATTCGTCGAAAGTAATGAGCGCCAGAAGTTTAGGGCTACAAGTGTACAAAAAAAAATCAGACAAGTCAACATGGTGCCCCGCAGGCGAGTGTTGGGTTGGTACACGGCTATAGTCGCAGTTCGTAATACAATACGACGTTATTGTTTTGTGATAACTGCATTTCAGAGTTTAACATTCAATTTAATCCGAACTTGGTAAAAAAAAAAAAAACAACAAAATATTACATATTGGAATTGGAAAAAAACCATGTCAAAAAAAATTGACTTTACATGGGTATTTCCGCGTACCCGCGATCGTCACTGTCCCGGCATTATTGTTGTTTTGCGAAAATATAATTTTATTTAGATACGCGAAAACAACTCTTGCCCGGGGGCTTCGAGAAGATATGCGGAAAACGAGCCCGGCCAGTTCAAATAGATTACCGTGATCGATTTCGGAAGACTCGGTTGCGATTAATTCGTACGCGTTTCGGTGCCCGGCGTTCGGCAGCGCTCGTCGGGCGAATCGCGACGCCCGTATATACACACACACACGACCACGGGCGGCAGTCGAAACGCAGCACCCGGCCAGCAGCCGGGATGTAAGGGAACCGGCGTTGGAAAGCCGCGGTGCACCGCGGAGTGACGTTGCCCCGGTCGGCCGAGCTCTGGAGTCGAGCCGTTGACGTTGAAACGTCGACGACCGGAGTTCTTGCCCGCGGTTTCGCGTTTCGTCGCCGCGTACGTCCGCGGAAGAACCTGGCGCGTGCGCGACAACCCGACGTCCGGCCGTCGGACGGCGTTCGATCCCGCGCCAATTCCCGACGCACGCGTTTACCGCGGTATCGTTTCGAACGGACGCCGCCGCCGTACAGAGTTTCGCCCCCCGAGTCGCGTACCCGCGTCGACGGGCCGGGCCGGGCCGGGCCGGGCGCCCGAAATCGTTATTTCAATCGGTTCTCGGCCGCGGTGCGCGATTGACGGCCGTCTTACCGCGACGCGCGACCTAGCAATGGTACGCGCGGGTCGCCCGGGTTACGTTTTCGCAAAGCGACCGCGATCGTTAGACGAAAATAACGTCCCGAACGGACGCGGCCCGCGGCGAGCGCCCGTCGTGCGGCGCCCCGCGAAACGTTGACGACCGCCGTCCGAGCGGGTAGTTCCGCCGAGAGAGCCTTTGACGCGTTTCGGACATTGAATATTCGTACGAACTTCGTTATACCGCCGTAGCTTGTCACCAAAGCGGTACCGCCCACTCCGGGGAAATAATAACAACGTATTGACGGTGGTGGGGGGGGGGAAAGAGCCGTTTTCCCGAATTACCCGCCGCCGCCGTAAACGCACGGTCCAGTACGTTCTCTTATTGTCGTATTTCGACGTTCGATGACGGTACTCGCGTCCGACAACATTACTGCGACGCGACAAAAACGATATCGGGACCCGGGCGGATTTGGAGTCAATGCAGTGCTAAAACGGTCCGCGTTCATTTGAATTCGGCGTCGTCTCCGAGAGAGTTTTTTCGCATATTACGCTCGTTGCCTTATTGAAATCTCTAATGACAATCTAATTTATTCAAATTCAAAGTTATACACGGGTATACGTTTCAACGCAACGCGATTTGATATTGCATGATATCAGTGTTCTTGAAATGTATTTAAGTCGATCGGATTGATATTCTCAGACAGATAGACAATCGCTGTTTTTGCCGTCTCCCTCCCCCCCTCCCACCTACACCGCTGCATCGCTACGATTGAACCGAACGCGACAACGTACCCGGGCGAAATTCTGTGAGAAATGCACCGTTGGGACGAAACGTGCGACGTCAATAACGAAATCCGTCCAGACGATTCAAAGGAAATTATTTAATCGGATTACGTACATGCATATAATACTATATTCGTACGGACGGGTCTTTGGCTAGTGTAATTGGGAAAATTCAAACATCGTTTCTAACGGCATAAGTTGAGATAAAAAAAAAAATCATCGAACGATGAACGTAACGTAATCTCGCAAACGCAATCCCCTCTCCGGGTTCGGCCGGAACTCGATCGAAAATAAACCTCCTCGATTTGTTATGGAAAATCGCGTCGGGAGGTAGGTCGCGGAGGGAAAATGATTTTGTTAATTCCGTGAAGTATTTTCGCTTTGTTATCGCGTGCGCATTGTGGAGGGGGATTACTGTATACGGGGTCGACACAGAGATGGTTACACTTGTGTGGCGGTAATTTTCGATCAATATTTCAGCGGCAGCCCCGCGATATTATTAGCTTCCGGCCCCCGGTGACTTATTAGCCGGATAGTGTAATTGATAATTTTGGGCTCTCGTCCAGACGTACACACACTCGTATAAATATACCTGGCACGAGGCCTGCGAGTGTGTAAACCCCTTTCCTGCAACGACATTGTGTGTGGGTGTGCATATATATGTGTGTGTATGTGTGTGTGTGTGTGTGTGTGTGCGTGTGTGTTTGTGCGGTTACAATTCGACGACGAAAACCAACGGGGAGATGAGGGGGGAATTAGGAGGGTGTTTGCGATTTATTAAAGCCCCGCGGTAAAATCCGTTTTCTAGACGTTTTCGCGGGTCGCGGAATTCAATCGACGACGCGGAAATTGTGGAGTTTCTCGAGCCGCGTACCTGCTCAGTACGCATTCGGCTCTATACCGACCGATATTCAAAACGCACACGCCGCTTAGGCCGCAAGTACGATTTCGTGAAAAACATAGAAAATACGATAGTGTACGCGAAAAAACTGACGGACATCCGAATTATTTTAGATTCTGAGCGGAACGAGGATAATGTGTTGATTTTACAGTGATGTT
This sequence comes from Cinara cedri, assembly GCA_902439185.1. Lineage (NCBI taxonomy): Eukaryota > Metazoa > Arthropoda > Insecta > Hemiptera > Aphididae > Cinara > Cinara cedri. Next base: position 977,731 of record CABPRJ010000961.1, on the reverse strand, counting down.
TCTTTGGATTTTATTGTTTTTTCCGTGAACAGCTTTTCCACCAGCAATTTCGTTCCGATTTACAATTAATAGCACTTTTTCAAACAAGTAAATGTGACTGGGGTGGTACTTTGAGATAGTCATTTTTTGATTTTCCCAGGAGTATTCTCAATAAACGAGAAAAACTCAGGATAAACGGGAGAATAGGTACAATAAATATTTTTATTATTAAAGAAAATATATAATGCATATGTAATTATTTCACCATAATATGACATAGATATTGTCGACAAAGTAACACTGTCAACCGAACACCGCTCAGAATCGCTTTTTCGTTAGCAATGGTTAATCAATGCTTAAAGATATGCATTAAATTATCTATAATAGTGATTGCGCACTTCTTTATTATCCATGTACAGATTTTTCAACAATGAAATCGCACTACTGAGGAGTAGGTATAAAACAATGTGTTTTATTTTCATCTAGTTTTTTACTAAGCTGCGCCTGTCCAAATGCGCTAAAAATCCAATCTCTTGTAATGTTCGGCTTACACAGACGCGTAACGTGCATACAGCGGAAAATTGTAATTGTTCCCCTAAGGAACTTTTTATAACTTTTATAGCTTTTTATAGTGATTCTTTAATCGTTGAACATTAATTGCCTGCGCAGAGTATTGGCGTAATTCAAAAAACAAATTTGTTTGAAAATTTTAGAAACAAAATGCTTTAAAATTTACAATTTGAATTTTGATGTTTAATGTCCATCATAATCTTTTCACGAGATATTCTACATTTAAGTTTACATTTTTACATTTAAGGGGGAAAGTAGCAGAGTACCATTTATTCGGCAACCCGGCACGTGACGTATGAACGAGTTGACGGAAAACAAAAATTTTAACACTCAAATTTATTTAAATGATTATGCTCTATCTGTCTATGGAATTTTTAATGTAGGCTACTGTTAGAAAATCAAATCAAAAGAGTACATAGTCGTTTAATTTCAAAAATTAAGGACGACATAAATACTGGTAAATTTTAGATCTTCACTTTTCATTAATTTGTCATTCATTTTAGAATTTTAAATTGTCAAAACAGTTTTTTTTAAAAAAATCAATACTATGATTAAATAATTTGTATTTGACGATAAAAGAATCATTATGTATATAAGAGGGAGCAACATTGTGTACCCTGGACTTCAAGTGACGGAACGTATTCCTTTAAACAATCGTTTTTTTTTTCTCTTCGCTTATTCTACACAATTATAATATTTTAAGTAGTATTTTCTCGGGGTGTCTGAATTTTAAATACGCCCGTATGCAGCGTTGTGTTTTATACGCAGACAGGATATAATATGTTGTCTAGATAGATCAGTTAAATAATCGGAGCCGTTATTTGAGATAAATAATAATAATCGAATATGATCCGGAAAATAACAATAAAGTTTTTTTCGTAAACGGTAGACGTATGCCAAATCTGATATACACATTTACTTACTTTTAGCACTTAGTTTCATCACGGGTTACGAACAAAATTGTTATCATTATTATTTGTACTTGATTGTTAATCAATTTTCCAGATAATAAAATTGTTAAAACATATTGTATCGGCCATATCTTTTATCTTCTTTATTTTCAATTGGAAAACATAATTCTAGCGATTATTTTTTTGTCTTTATCCGGATAATCGAAAATGTTTCTTGGTACGACACTGTTCGTTTAAACAACGTTCAACAAACGCGTTATATTCTAATATATCGCCCGTCCAGTTTAAAACTGCAAAAGCTTTCAAAGCTTTTTTTTTTTTTTTTTTAGTTGAGTGATTCAACAATTTCAGCGAATACGTTATTTACTGTCGATTATAAAACACGGCATAAATTAGTCACGAATACAATTTTCGGGTGTACAAATGTGTTACCGTTATGTTTCCGTTGCCACCGAAATTATCTAAATGCGCGAATCAATTGCATCGTGTATACTGTTTGATTAGCCTTTGGAACTGGATATTATGCGTTAAACCGATATCATATTACTGTTATTCCCGAAACGAAATTAGAGCCGCCCGGCGCTCGATAATCAAAATAATATCCACCGTGTTCTGGAATTGGATTCGTTTTGAAAAGGAGAAAAACCGGTGTGGTGGTTTTTTTTTTTTTTTTTTTTTTCATTCCTTCTGGTTGTTGCAAACTGGACAGTCGAATTACGTCCGCCGCACTCCGCCCGGGCAATTTGCCGGGCCGATCAAAGTCCGCGCGCGCGGCCGTTGTCGTCACGGTAATGTCTCAACCGTACGGGCTAAAAGAGTATCGTTTTGTGCCGTTCAATCGAGCGAATGATACTGAAAACAATACAAAAAAAAAAAAAAAAAACAAAAAAAAAAAAAAAAACGAAAGGGAAAAACGTTCGATACGTTTTCAATCAAAAACCTATATCCACTCTCGCGTTTTTCTATTATTTTTATTTATTTATCGGTTTTGAAAGCGCGGAAAGCCTATTTCCGCTATAGCGAATTCCGTCGAAATTGTCACCGGGACGGGACCAACAACAATATTATTTCGCGTTATTAATTCACGCGAATATTCGTTTTCCGTAAATAATTATACCGCGTAAAAAAAAAAAAAAAAAAAAAAAAAAAACTTATATTCGTAAAAATATACGCGACTACCGCGTACAAATAATCATTGCGTTTTATACCGAATGAAATATTTCGTGTATGGTAATTTGTTTTACGGTTTCACTGAGCATTAAATAGTTATCGATTCCGAGCGAAGCGACGAACGCGCGTCGTGTTTTACCGGACGACTGTCGGCTTTTCAGAGGTGTTGGGCAAATCTATACTGTACATAGTGCCCGCATCTACGTTATACTATTTGTAGATATTTCATAATAAATTTCGAATTTTTTTTTTATTTTTCGAAAGAAGCAACTCCGACATAGATAAGAAGTAGAGGACACTGCGTTAGCGTTACTTCCGTACTACTAGCGTCGTTTATTAGACGGAATACTATTAGCCAACATACAAGATAAAATATTATTATTTGTACACATATTAATGTGATTTTTGTCTTACTATAATATTATCTTTTTACACTGTGCAGATGACTGAAAATAATCCTTCGTTTTAGATAAATCTCTATTCAGTATCTTAATGTTTTACCAGGTAAAAATATCGGATATCTTGTCCGACACTGAATCATCTCGCCCTGGTCTTTGACATCGGCAGTGGTTTCTGCCGTTTTTAGTAACAAATTTCGTCTATAGTCGTTGCATTAGTGAGGTCACTTGTGTTCCCTGTTATAGTTTTTTTATAGTAACGGAGAAAAACCGAGACGAATTTCAGGATCTAGTTTTCGTGTTGTGGGTAAACTAAAAAAACTATAAATGAGAAAAAAATCGTACACTCGACCTTTCCTTCGTCGAATACTCTTATATAATCAATTTTTTGGACGCGATACAAAATATGCGCAAAATTGTTGTTTTGTTTTAGTGGACGAGGAGGGAGCAAAAATGTCGCAATTATTTTTTCCGTGTTTCGAGTTCAAATTTATGTTGAAATTCGTCAAAACGCGAAGTATTGTAATTTGTCACGTAGACGCAGAGACGAGTACAATAATTTTCAATTTAAAATTATCGAGACAAATGTTTGAACATCGCTGGTATTTGCAACGATCAACCAAAATAGTTTTTTTTTTCGCCGGTTTTGACGAGAACCGCTCCAAATAGGAGTCGGCGTACCGAAATCGTATCGGCACGGACGGTGTAATTATCCGAGTTTTAGATACCTAAATTGGTCGGATTCGAGGAAGCTACCGGCGGCGTACACAAATATTCGATTAATCAAACCGAATAGTTACGGCCGACTATGAAATATTGTTTTACTTAGTAATGTGCGCGCGTAATATAAGGCCAACAGCCATGATCGATTATTCTGTTGTGCGCGGCGCAGCCGGTTCTGCAGCACACTCCGTCGGGAATGGTCAGCGGAAGTATTTACAATATCGGCCGTATCCGTTTTCCCCCGAAAATGAGATAGAATTTTTTCGTCGGTTTTTGTTATTTTCCACACGATATTTGCAATAAAATACTCTCGGAATCTCAAAACCGAATAATTAAACATAACCTGAACAAACCAGTTTTTCGAGATTTATAAAACATTTGAAATCAATAATAATAATAATAATAATAATAAACCCCGCTTAAAAATATGTAAAAAGAAATAGTAGGAGTTTTTTATTTCTCCGCATAAATAGGTAAATAAAAAAAATCACGTGTAAATTTCACATTTGAACTATTGAATCGTCATTGAAAACTTATACTACACTTGCCGGTTCCGTATCGCCCTACGGCCAACGATGACCGCTATGAGAAGTAGCTGATAACATGGCACAAACAAGGAAATATAAAAGTTGTTTAATAAAATGCAAAGATGAAATCGTTTGATCTTTAAATCATATCAGGGGAGGGGAGAGTTTGAGTTTTGTCAGTGGCTTACGTATACACAAAGTGAAAAACAAGCAAAATAAAAAACGCAGGTAAAAGCATTTTTTTTTTTTAATACGACACGAAAAACTCACCTTCCTTTTTAAGGTAGACGATTTTCGACGAGTCGGTGGCCAACGACCAGGCCGACGAGCACGACACACCACAGTGGGCCATGACGGACTCGGCCGACAGCCTGATCCAGACCCCTTCGCCGTTGGCCACCTTGTCCACTGCCTGGACCACGGTGCCCTGGACCAATATTCCCACCGGTGGCGCCTTGAACGTCGGCTGGTTCCGGACGTTGTGTCCCGAGGCTCCGCACACGACCACTCTGTACTCGACCGGCAATCCGGCGTCCAGCTCCGACGGCAGCGAAGGCTGTGCAGGTTGTGGAGTCGGAGTCGGCGGCGGCAACGACTTGGGCCTAGTTGAAAATAAAATTAAAAAAAAATAATAAAAAACGTAGTCCGTATAAATTAGTTGAAAAATAAACGAATAAAACGTTGTTTTTATTAAATGTTTGTCACGCGGTCAGGCGTCCCGGTGAATCGCTTTTGGATAGATGAAATAGACGATCGATAAAATAAAACCATTCAAACGTTAAAGAACGTATACGATATCGTTTTGTTTTGTAAAATTAATGAACAAAAATTGTTGAGCGTCCGCGTATAGAAATTGAAATTCTGTTCGAGTTACCACAACGTATCCGCGCGAAAGCCCATTGTTTTCTAATGGTACACCTTTTTTTTTTTTTTTTTTTTTTGTTTTCAAAAGTTTTTTATTGCGCCGAACTATCATCATCCGTCACTCGAAAAACGATATAGCCGCTGTCACTGTACTGCAGTGTGTCCGCAAAGACCCGTCACGTCGGTCCGAGACGTTGTCGTGCGCTCCCGAAAATCGCTCACGGGATATTATTCCCCGCATCCGCAGACCATCCCGCAGGACGTTTACAAACGCCATCTTCCTTTTGTGCAATATACTGTAATAGAGTCGAATTCAATCCGATTATACGAATAATAGTCTCATTAACGGATCTCGAATTTTCTCGTCTCGTGATTTATTATAACCGCAGTCAAGTCCGAAATCGGCCTGAATTCGTTGATATTATCCGGAGCCGTTATTAACACGCGCCAATACAGTAGTTTTAATCGCACTGGAAACGTTCGAAATTGAAGGGCCGGGAGCAACAACGAAAAACCCTCAATTTTTTTGACGTTGACCGGGAATTTTCAAAATGGGAGGCGATATAGCAAATAAAATCGTTTTCTCTACCCGACTCGACTACCATTATCCTCCACACCCCCGTGCACGCGTCTGATTCGCGCAATATATTGTTTCTCGTTACCATCGATTACATATTTTTTAGTACAACAGTCAGACATCTGCGGCTTTTAAAACAGTTTTTTAGTCCCCCCCGAACGTTTTCGTGATTTGAAAATGTCAGCTTGTTGCGCCCGCCCCTCCGATTTCGAACGTTTACAACGCGAGTGAAAATACTGTATTAGCAAGACTTATCCGAAACTTCTTTGCGCGTTCGCATTTGATCATAATATATTGGGGCGCGCCGAGAAAACGTGTACAACGATTGATCGACGACGTAATATTTTATCGAGTGCCGAGTTTGAGCGTAGGCAGAAGTCGCGGTTTAGGGTACGGAAAAATCCAAGGAACCGAAAAATAGCCGACTTAAGGGGATTTATTACGGGGGTGAGTGGGGGGGGGGAATTGGGAGAGTGACGATACCGGGGGAATTATCGAACGGAATATACACCGCTAAAACGCGCACCAAGGCGGGCTGACTGAAAACCCGAGAGTGGTATTTGTTCGTGTATACAATTTATCGTATACAGCAGGTATTGCGCGTGTGTTTATCGTACGGATTAAAAATCGCATCCTTTGATTTTACCACGGTTGTTGGTTTTTTTTATTTGTCCACTCACACGAGCTTAACGAACGAAAATACGAAAAAAAAAATACCTCCCATTTACATCAGAAGCACTAAAATATATTCGAGTATATTACCCGTTGAATTCATTTTACATCGAACATGCGCGTATAATAGTTCGAGCGGTACCTGTGTTTATGGTACAAATGGATAAAGTGTACACGCGGGCGAAGCAACTCCGTAATGCTTTTGATGTACGAGTGCGCGCGCACGTTGTACGCACTGTGTATACACAGAGTTTTAAAATTTCACGGTACAGTCAAATTTTCCGTGAAACGCTTGTTTTTTTGTTCGAAAATCTGCTTGTAAAAAATGTTTTCGTAATTATACGCCCTGCAAAGTTTACGTCGCCTTTGCTTCCATCGCCTTTATATTCGGGGGTAAATCGGCGACCCCATTTCGATTTTCGAATACCGACCAGCTGCTTTTGTGTTGACAATTCCACAAAACACACGGATAATTTAAATACATTTTTGACGCGTCGGAATTGTCGATTTCCGCGGGCCCGTTAAGTATAGACATTTCGCCTTTAACAGGAAGAGTGGGCGGGAGCATTGTTCGCGGCTCCGCTCCCTGCTTAAACTCGAAAGCGTAACGTCGCGAACATCTCGGCATAGAATTATTATCATTACTATTTTTTTTTTGTTTTTTTCCATACAAATACTAAAACACGGACGTAACGCGATTAGAGCGACTGCAAAAAAAAAAAAAAAAAGTAATTCGCTGGAAATCCGACGCGAAATCCGAAAGGCCCTATGCGCGTGAACGCTTTGACGCCGGGCGTGACGCATTCGCCGGACGATAATTCTCGCCTTTTATGAAAACCGTGCGTCCGGCCCGAACATGTTTTATGCAATAAATTCGTTACTGCGCGCGTTTGTATTAACGTGCATGTCATACCCACCTATAATATTAATACACGCGCGCTAGAATAATGATATTATTTCGGAGGTCGCATATGTATCGCGTCCATTAGGGGACCCGGTATTAACTATTCAAAAAAAAAAAACCCGAAAAATTACAGATTTTACACGAACCTTCGTTAAATACAAGAGCATAATATATAACGCGCCATACGTCCGTACTGTTATGTTAAACAAACTGTAAAACGAACGGATACGCACACGCCACTGCCGTTCTCCGGCGCGTCGACCCCCCGCAATTGCGCGTTTTTTTTTTTTGTTTTTTTTTTCGCGGGCGTTGATTTTTGTTGGCGAACGATACATTATTCATACGGTACAGTCGGCGGTGTTCCCGCCGTTTTTTTTTTTTATTATTATTTCAAAAGTATACTGTGATAACGTTCGATTTTGTATCGCCGGCCGTTTTTACAGTGAAACAGCCGGTGTCGATTGTACGAACAAAGCGAATTGAAATTACCGAAAAACACAAAACAATAGTAAATTGTGAACCGTCGGTAAAAAATTGAGTGTATTTTTCGGTTGTCATTGCCGAAATAGAACACAATATTCATTCCGGACTTAGTGACGTAAGCGGCAGGAACGAGCGACGATTACAATAAATATATTATCAAGACGGATTTTACGGTATTTTTTTATTCGATTGTCTGAAATTCACGTTGAACTCGAATAGGTTTTCAGAAATCCTACGCAGCTTCACTACGTCATTGATCGATAGCAAATCGGTTTAAATATACCAAAAACCCAAATATCTGCGTACCTATCTTACGGGTATTTCACTATAAAAAAAAAATTTAAAAATGAATACAAATCGTATTGTAACCGTGTTTTAATACATATTATGTTGTTGAAAAGGTTAGTTTCGTTTATTGTCTTTGAAGGGCATTGTCAAATCCGATTTCGATAAAATTACTTATTTAAATAAGTTTTCATAAATGTTTTTTTTATTTTTGAATTTTTAAAAAGGCACACTTTTAAAACGATTTCGCCGCGTAAAACCCAAACAAACGCAACAGACGTCTTACGAAAATACGAAATCAATCCGTCCGACCAAACATAGAGCAGGCTAAAAGAAAGATAAAAAAACCGCATGTACACGGATGAAATCGCAGTTGACGTCGAATACAGACGTTTGAAAACATTTTTTTCTACGCGTCATTTTAAATACTTGCGCGTTACAGAGCCATCGTTAACTGTACGAAATGTGCAGTTATTACTACAATTTTACGACCCTATATTCCTTAAAAAAATAGCGTTTAAAGTGGAAAAAAAAAAATAAATGGATAAAGCGAAGGAAATGATATTCCCAAGGGTCTCTAGCTCGTGTGTATACACATAATATTGTTATTATATACCCGGCTAAACAGGGCGCGATGTGTACAGGGTGTTCTTCAGTGTTAAATTAATTTTGTATATAACTCTATCATTATGCTTGTGTTTTAACTAGGGTTTCGGGTCAGTGGGACACGTATGCAGAGGGAAATAGAACATGTTTTCAGTGATTAAGGGACAAAAACAAATATTATTACGCGAGTGATCAATATATGTGTCCCGTTAACCCAAAACCCGATTGAAAAAAAAAAACAAAAATAATGAGTTATATAACGTTCATAAAACATAGTTGGACACCCTGTATGCGAACGCGAATATCTGTACGTGCGAGTGGCAATTTTGTGTTTCGGTTTTCATACTCGACGCGTTATATACGAGTTCAGTTAAGTATATTAAATTTTTAAACCTCGAGGTGCGAATAATTAAAAAAAAAAAAAAATCTTAAACGGGATTTACATAAAATATGAATAAATTACGTTACGCCGATATAATATTATAATAATGTGTAGCGGTATACGCACTCGTATAAAATTATAATTTTCAACGAAAAAATATACGAGAATATTTCCTTTCAACTATAGTGGATAAAAAAAAATAAAAAAAAATAAACGTATTAAACTGGATATATGTTTATATATATATATATATAATAATATATCGGCATTATACAGTTACGTATATATATAATTGAAAACGAATTATCGATTCGGTGTCGTCGCTCCGGGAAAAACTGTGAACAATCGTAGAAAAAAAAAAAAAAATAATAATAATAATAATATAGTATTGTAAAAAGTTGGATTAAAAAACTTAAACGTCGGTTTATATACGCGCGTATTTTGCCGGAACGAAAATAAAAAAAAAAAAAAAAACAATTATCTTTTTGTGTATACGGCGGCGGTGGCTTTTCGGAAAACAGGTAGACGTACACACAAAATTAAAAACAAATAACAGACAATGACAAAGCAGCTTGGTGAGATAGACGAGGAGATATATAAATAAATATTATTATTTTTTTTTTTTCGGTCGATTTCAATTTAAATATATCATGCCGGATGATAATAATATTTCGTTTTAGTTCGAGAAAACGGCGAATGATAATTACTTCGATAACCCGGTATTATTAATTTTATTTGCGATACGATATTGTTGTAGCGAAAAGAGAAAAATGACGAGAAGTGATCATTTATCATTCAGACCCCCGTCGTATGATAACAAAAAAAAAAACACCAGCAGCATAAGTCCGTCACTAGAGCCGAATTTTCCCTCCAGTTGCCGTTGTAATATTTCATGATTTTTTTTTTTTTATTGCTACGATAGTATGATAAGGAATTGAATAAAACGAGTTTTATCGAATTTAATGTAACGTTCTCGAGATTTTCGAGAACGTATTAAAGATTTTCGAGCTTACTTCCTTAAAGGTGTATCAGGTTTGTAGTACTAACTTTGTACCAATAGGTCGGGATTTATTGTCTACGCAATATAACGTTCCGTCGTTTTTTAATCCGCTCGTCCCCCAGCCCATCACGGGAATTTAAATTACAACGATGAGGCCTAAACTTGCAGTCACCCGAAACGGTTAGCGTACGCGATGGAGCAAACGGACATTTTTGTAAACAACAAAGGGGATGTGGGCACACGAAATGTGAACTCGCGAAAAGACGAATCGGGAGTTTATCCGTTATCGGTAATATTTTACTGTTCGTCAATTGTACGCATGGTTCGTTTCGAAAAGTAAAAAACATTTAGACGTACGCAACCGCGTGTAATGTTTTTTTGTTTTTTTTAAACCGATCAACACGTTTCGCACGGAATTCCCGTCGAAGATTCCGAAAGACGGCGTTCATAACGAACCGAGCATAATATTATTACGCGTTTCCGTATGAAAATCGAGGACGAGGCGGCGCCCCATGAGAGGCTCGTCTGGCGGGCCGTCACCGGCAGACAAGACCCGTTCGATCGCTGCGTTACACGATAATATCGTTTTTCTCGTCTCGCGTTTTGCATTGGCCTTGGTGTGTTATTATAAACATATCGAGCTACGCGAGCGCGAGAGTTCCAGACTTTGTCAGAGTCGACCGGGGACTACTGTTTAATAACGGTTTTCGGACGTTTACGGTCGACCGAGGAAAACCAGGAAAGGCTTCGCGGGTCTGTAGGTATTTTTTTTTTTGATTTTTTCGTCTCCTAGCGTGCACTGTATCGGCTGTAGTAAAACACTCCGAAAATTTCGCAATGCCTTAAAGTATGCAGATTTTCCGACCGGAGGTACTGAAAATAGTAAAAAGCCCCGACAAAACTGAATTTAGACACAGATATCCAAAACAGCCACGGAAAGAACAAGGGAATAGGCGAACAGATGTCGCGGTAGTTTGAGCCGTGTTTTTGAATTTCGAAATACCCGTCCCAAGGTTACGTTTTGGTTTTTGGTTTTTTTTTGTTCTGGGTTCCCTCGTGTTCACTCGAGAAACAACACATACCGTAACAATATAAACTAGTTAAAACGACGAAAATGTCTCGTGTAGGTATAACAGACAAATCATACCCTTGGGATATTCTATTTTCCTAGACAAATTTTACCTCTGCTACGATATTTCAAATATAATCTCACCTCCCCCGGGAAATCTAAGAAATTCTCGCCGGGGGTGAGGGATTTCCAGCAATGCTGTACCGGTGGGCGGGGGGGGGGATAGAGCAGAGTATGATTTGACTGTTTTGCCGGCACCGTATTTTCTCGTTTTCGTTATTCACGACCGTATAATTAATACCGAAGAACTTACGCTTCTTCGGCGGGTTTCGGCGGAGACTTCAAGATCGCTGCGTGAACCGGCTGCTGTGGCTGCTGTGGCTGCTGTGGCTGCTGCTGCTGCTGCTGCTGCTGTCTCCCGTTGTTACCGGCTGCGGCGGCCAGTGCGTTAGACTCGGTTTTCCCGTTCACCGACACCAAAAATCGTTCGCTGTTCAAATATTTGTTGACCCTCATGCACCACGCTTCTATAACATGAGGTACGCTCTGTTGACAGTATTTCTCCACCGAATCCGAGTTCAACAGCACCCAATCACCGTCGTCGTTGCTCATCTGTGAAGATATACGTGTACATAAATTAAACAGAATTACGTTGTAAATCCTCTGCGTTTTTTTTTTTTTTTTTTTTTTTAATTTACGGACACGGGACATTGTCGTAATAATAAGTTTGCCATACGTATATCATTTACGATAAACGAATCGGCATAACGACCGTCGCGGTCGTTTCGTGAAATTAAAATGGATAATTTATCCGATCGAACTCGACGACAAACGCACACATCAGACATAAGCTCGTGATAATAGTATTCGTGCGAGCGCTGCCCGGTGTGTATTGTTCGGCCGATCGTCAGTTCGTATGATTAAACGCGGTCGAAAGCGAAAATTAATTCAATAATATTGTACCGGATAAACGTTCGTTCGATCAAACCGCGCGAACTCGCAACGACACGTTCTGCTATTAAAGAGTACACGGACATCGTTCGTATATAATATAATATTATTATACTTTTGTCCGGGAGATATCGTCAAAAATCCAAATCGATATCGATGATCCGCCGTTCGGCGTGATTACGCACGACCATAATGCGCGACTCATACGAAAAATATGATCAACGACTTGATGTGATATATTGCATAGATCACCTATAGGGCTCTACAGTCATAGCCGCGACTGGACCTTCAACTTTGGGGATGCTGAAATTATGCAAGGCGCATCAAAGACCCGTTGGAGCTATGCTCCCGCAATCCCCTCTACGCGACTCTTTACAAGAGTCAACTACACTTTTCATTTATAATTTCGTACATACAGATTTATCATATTATTTTTCGTTCAAACATGCAATACCCGTAGGAAATCGATATTTCACTCCGCTCATTAATTATGAAATACAATATTTAGTCGTTACTACGAAAAAGCTGATCGGGTGCTTCTCGGAGAGGCTAATTTCAAAAACTTGGGGTGGCTAAATAGCACCTCCCTAGTTGTACCTATGGCTACAGCTAATGCCGAGACGCAGATCAGTAACATTTTTCTGTTGTAGATTATAGACAAAGATAAAAGACAAACATTGTTCTAAAACCGTCTGTAGACATGCGGTCATAACGAATGTTTGATTATCTCAGGTATAGTATAATAATTATTATAAATGTCGAATTGCATGTTTAGATAAAAAAGAAAAAGAAAATGTGTTTTTTGTCTCGGTCTTTTGATAAGTACATTATAGCAAAGAAATACAAATTTAAACGGTTAAAATAATTATGTACAATATTATAGTCGTTAAAATAACTACGAATTGTCAACCATCGCATTTTTTTTTCTAAAATTTTAACTAGATAATTATTTTTCATTGGAAATGGTCATTAGATAGACGTGGACAAATTCGCATCTAGATAAGATAAATACACAAAAATGTTAACTAACACTGCCAATCTCTAGAAGTTCAGTACATAAAATACCATTCTGGAAATTCACTAAGCACTGATAATATGTCGCAAATAATGACCGCGATTAGCCTTATCGAACAGTGACGAATCAAATGTCGTGCATTTACACAGGCTTAATCGTATACGGTTTGTGTAAAATTGTAAAATATTATTAATACAAGTATGACGCATATAATATAATATGTATACAGCCTATGCAAATTGAAAATAATATGCGATTCGCGAACGAATTGATACACAGAGCGTGAAATTAACTCGAAAGGTGAAGAAAATGCACTCGAGGGGTACAATAAAAGTATCGATTGAATTTATTGTTGCACGATTCAAAAGATTCGTGTGGAGAAAACTACGTTTTACAAGCAGCTAAAAAAAAACGCATTTTCCTAGAAATTCCACAGTTCTGAGGATATCGCAGGTTTACTTGTTGGCCCGTCCGGAAAACTGCACCCCGTGCACTATTCGACAAACGTAAATAAATGGGTTCGGCTAAATCACACCGATACACGCTTACACATCGGACTACGATATTTACACGCATAAAGTCGGAACAATTGGAATTACGCTCGAATATATGATTATAATCGGACATAAAGCTATAGATAAAACTAACAAAAAAAAAAAAAAAAAAAAA
>CABPRJ010000961.1:952582-963773 GCA_902439185.1 Cinara cedri | reverse complement strand
GGGGGGGGGGGGAAGGTAAAAAAAGGATTTTACATTTACATAATAATTAGAATTTTATATTTTTTTAGTTATTTCCACCTTCGTAGGTATATATTATATAACATTAACATATTAATTGATTTAAGGTTTTTGCGTTTACATTTTTGTTTTATTGTCCTTGTCGATAACCGTAATTTTATTACAAACGAGAGCGTTTCGGAGCGCGTGCACAATAATAATATCACGTGATTGGAAAATTTGTTAAAGCTGCCTATAATAGATAAAAAAATGTTAAAAAAAAAAAAAAAAATTATCGGAAAACATTATCGCTTTTGAAGTCGGTAACATAATATGATTATGTACTGCTGTACTATCGGTTGTAGGCGAATCGAATTATGTACTTGGAATGCATAATATTACACAGCCACGCGGGGTAGGAGGGAGGGAAATGGTGCACTTTGCATCGTAAAGTAATCCGGGCCCTAGTTAATATTATTTCTCGTTTCGATCGATAAACCGTCGCAGTCATATTAATTAATAATATTACGGTCAGATTTCCCTCACCTCGTCGGTATAACCGATAATCCCTTTGACGGGCACGATTCCGATTTTCTCCGACTGTAGGGACGGGTGCGTCCGGATTCGCAGCCCTGCGCTGTATTTGCCCACGTGCTGCAGTAGTTTTGCGGCCGGCGACGACGACGGCAGCCCGTGATCCGGAGGTTTGACTCCGTTAAACGGCGCTTCTTTTACGTCGATGTGTTTGACCTGTCGCGAAAACATACGAAAACATATCATTATGATGATCGTATCGATATTACGTCCGTGCAAGGGCACCCACAAGGAGGATGGGAAACTCTCCCCCTAGCTCAGGAGCAAGTTAAAAAAATTATACCCAAAATCAACCGTCGGAAGCGACGAGTTTCTGTCTATGTATTTTATTTCCGACGTGACGATTGATCTAGTAAAGCGACAAGAACTCTGAAAGCAGATTCGAATTTTTCGCGAAGTCTACACGTGATTGACTTTCCCACTTTTTGATTTTAATTTCTCAAAAAATTAAAACATTCCATTTTTTCAATTACTCTTTTATTAGTACGGCTTTTTTCAGAATTAAAACAGATACATTTAAATAGTGGAAAAATCGATCTCAAGTAGACTAAACGGCGAATTCACAATCTGTTTCCGGAATTCGTATCGCTTCACTAGATCAATCGGTACGCCGGAATTAAAACACGTCTAAGTCCCTGTATCTCACGTGTGTAAGACAAAAACGGAAACTCGTCGTTTACAATCCCCTCAACGTCCCAAAATTCATTATTGGTACCGAGGGGTATTGATATTTATCAATACACCTTAACCGATATCTATTCGGTATAGGTATACTTCGTGCTAATAGAATACCGCCAATTTATTATCACAGTATACAATGATTTATTCCCCCGTATGATCTGAAGTTAGTACCAACCACTATACAGCCGTTCATTTGATGATGTTTTTGCTGACTTGCCGTTATCTAATGTGTGAGAAACGTTTATCCGGATTATGTGTGTTGAGTTTACATAGGGAAGAAAAGTCGAAGAACTTACTTTTGTAGAAAAAGTTGTTGGTGAATTTGGTGGGGGGGGGAAATCGCGATTTGTGTAAAATGAATTGCTATAATTGTAAAATTTAATATTATATTATTAAAATATCTTTAACGGTTTTTTAAATTACGCATACTACATTAATAAAAGTGGTTGATTATAATTAAAAATTAAAGCTGCCCCACCTCCCTGAATTTTCACCTCCGGGCGCCCTTACGTCCGCGTGGTTTACGGCGCGCGGGAACGAGGCGGGACGATATTTCGAACATAATTTTATGTAAATTATATTGAATATTATCGTGTTAAACGATACTGTCGCAATCTTCGTGCAGCTATATATAGTTGCTGGATCGTAACAAAAAAAATTTACAAAATATACGCATATATACACATGCACACATGTATACACATCATTATGATGACAGTACAGTCCCTACGTAGTGATCTCGAGAACTTGCCTGTTTCGTCAGCGGGTATCCGTCGACCTCGGCTCTGATGTCGTAAAGTCCGACGTTCAACGGGGTCCATTGCACGGTGTACGTGCCGTTGCCTTGCGACTCCATCGTCAGCTTTTCCAGATCGCCTTTTACAGACGGCGACGACGCCATACGGAGCTCTTCGTACGAATAATTCTCGTATTGCTACAATACAATCAAATTCGCATTACATACGGACGTAAAATCAATAGAAATATCGTACGCCCCAGCTCAACGGACGAAATGAGAAAACATTTAACGAAACGTTTCAATGACCCAAACGATTGATAACGATAAACCGGAAAACCGGTGGCGGCGCGAAGCGGTATATCATTTGAATGGCACGATTCACACGGGGAAAAAAAACGGACGGGTGGGTCGGGTGTTCAGAAATGTAACATTACACTGTAATGGCGGTTCAGGAAAACACCCTTGATGGTGACAAATAAATAAGAGGTACTAGACAAGAAAATATAAAAATCACAGTCATGGAAACATATTCAATCCCGTAGAGATAAAATGATAGCTGACGCACATTAGGACTAATAACAACAAAAATAAATATAATTATTGGTACGCTTCGCAGTACAATCAACAAATAAAACGTGGGTTATAGGTTTTAAGTTGGTTTTCTGAATACACCAGCGTCTATGCGAATGTAGTTGTAAAAAGTCATTAAACGCGTTTCAGACTGCGGTGAGTTCGACAATTTTCAATAAGAACCCCCGCGGAACCTATTATAGTCGGTGATTTCCGGTTTACAGTTTACGAACGAGGGGCGGGCGTATTTTCGGTAGTCGGGGGCGGGTGGAAAATGAAATTGCAGGCCATTCAAGGCAAAAGACTTCGCGCCACCGCTGCGTAAAACCGTCTGGATTTTGGATGTTTGCCGACCGTTTCAACGTACGGTAAAGGGGGGGAGGCTGCAGTTATTGCGATCATAGTTTTAACAAGAATAACTTTCCGCCGGACGACGCGTTGGGTTCCGCGTCGAAAACTCGAAAGTTAAAAATACAAGGGTCGGTGCCGACCAGATCGATAGTTCCCGTTTTCACGTGTACTTACCAGATTTCACGGATTCACATGAAATAAACACTCGAAACAATCAAACCGTGCACTTGAAAAATCCGCCCACACGCGTAATATTATGCACGTACTTCACATATTTTCAGTAGGTGTGCACGCGAATATGGCTAAAACACGAAACCGAGGACCGTAAACGCACGTGTATTGTGTATACGCGAGTGCACATTTTTCATTCGCGCGTACACGGACTCTGTGTTCGCGTACTAATGAATACGTGAAAATTAATTCGAGTTTTCAATCGAGACCTCCTGTCAATACGTTTTAATTGTTTGAATAATCCGATGCGCAAAAATGTATAATGTCGACGCGACGAACATTATAATACGCGACCGTTCGGGCAAAATTAATATCTGTTTTCGTTTTGCATATTGTCGTGCCGGCAGCGGCAGCAACAGCAGTAGTCGTCAAGCGGAAAATCTTTAAGTTGTTTGCGAAATTCGCAATCTGATTATTTAGGTAGGTAACGGATTTAATTAATTACTGACGGCTACGACGACAGACCAAATGCACCGGGAAACGAAATAATAAAAGACGTTCGGTGTACGAAGAGACGACGACGTTTCGTCGAGATTATCGAAAATCGATCGTGTTATTAGTATTGTTGTTATTATCGCCGGTATTGTTCGAACCGATGGACGGACGAGAGAACTGCGGCGTTCGTTAAAAAAAAAAAAAAAAAAAAAAAAAAACCCGAAATAACACCGTTATTAATTCGAACCCGTCGATATACGTACTTGCATGAATGTAATTGTTTGATATCTGAATTTGTCATTGATGATCGCCTCGAACGGAACGTTAGTGTCCGGTACCGGATGTCCGCCGAAAAACTTTTCGTCGATCGCGCCCGACCATCCGCCGACGTACGGATTCGTCTTGTACTTGCATGTGGCTAGGGCGAACAGCTCCACCTACGTAATGTATACAGACAACAACAATAAACAACACATCGGCAGCAGTGCTCCGTCGGTGGAGTCGGACGTTCCCCAGATTGACACGTCGCCGTGACAATAGTTCGTATATTTTATATTATATTAATAAGGAATTGGGCGAAAAAAAGTTTTACCGACGATTCTCAAGATTTTTGCCGAAAAACAGACCGCGGGGTCGGGAATTGTAAATTCAAACCCCCTAATGACACATATACTCGACAGAAATTATATTTATATACGCGCAATTTAACCAAACTCAGTATTGCCCTAATACATTTTCGTGATCTTATTGAGTTTTACTATGTTTTGCGTGTTTAATAATTTTATTCCATAAACTGATATTAATAGACTTGCCTTGTCTATGACTTGCCCACTTGACTTGTCTTTACTTCATACGGATAAACAAATAAATAAATAACCTAGTCAGTCACTTTTATCATGATTCTGTGGGCGTATCAGAAACCCGCTGTTTCCCGCGAAAACATATAATCTGGGCATAAAAATGAATGGGGAGGGGATTGAAAGTCGAAACCAAAAAAAAAAAAAAGACTCATCATTGATACTTATATCGTGCAACTAAAAGAATGTCATCCTCCCGGTTTCTTTCGCGATTCTATAGGGATGCACGAAGCTAAAAAAAATATCCTCTTCCAATTCAGCCGATTGGCTGAAATCCAATCGGAATCGTTTACCCTAAATACGGCTATAAAAAAAATTCTAACTCACGAGTTTGAGTACTTTTGGCGATCAATAGAAACTGCGAAATGCGTCCAAATTTACCGAGGAAAATATACACACGTCAAACACAATGCAGTACAATATAGTTTCTATTTTCGGAGCAAATTCAACAATAGTGTTCGTTCTTATCTCCGCGTCGACAAAATCCTATTGGAAAAATAGAGGGTAATCGGGATTTTTACCTGTTTTCACTGTAGGCGTGCGCGAAATTCGTCCGCGGATTCGTACAGTTAGAAAAATATAGCGTCAAAATGTCATCAAACGTAATAATTATCGGGCCATCGCACAACGGTACAATTACTAAAGGGTCGCGCTAAATTTAATTACGATACATCATTTTATTGTACAGTGTACTGTACAAAAGTATTGGAATTAAATCGATGGCGAATGTAAACACAACCTATAAGCTTAAGTAGGTACGCATATTGAACGATTTTCGGAGCCCCGCGTAAAGCTGCAGATTATGCGGTGATGGCTCGTGCGCGTTCCTATTACTTAATTCGGATTATTCTTGTCGTCCGAAAATCCGGCTTGGGGTCGTTGAAAACCGATCGAATATAATTGCCTGTGTAAATATAAAATATAAATTCGTATAAACGCGATTATTTTCCGTGTTAATATTGTCGACGATTCGGAATCTGAAAACGCTATTTCTACGACGGACCTATTGACTATTATAGTGGATGGCGCCGTTTGCCTAACGAAGAAGCCGATCAGCGAATCGTATGCGTACAGTTAATATCCTAGACGAAAAAAGAAGAAACTGTCACATTTCTAATCTAAAATCATCAATTATATTGTATGTACCACGTTAAGCCATCTGTGGTACGATTTACACGATAAAACAATGGTTTTCGTGATAAAAAAAATCAGAAATGTTACATATTTTTCAACCCAGATCCCCTTTTTCGCTTGTCGGATATATTCTGGTTAATTTTCGTTATCTTTCCTCAACAGTTCTACGAATAGTTCTTTAATATTTATTGCAGTCATTATACAGTTGGGATTCTAGCGAAAAAACAACGGCTGCACCGCGTACAGCTTAATATATGCTTATAATATGCACATAATAAAATTTAATTTTTTTTTTTTTTATCTATAATTTAATTAATTTATATCTTGTATACGCTAATTTATTACTTTAAGTCAATAGTTCATACACAAAATCATGATATTAAATCGGGATTGAAAATATAAGTCGTAGTCTTATGAAGCCGTTTAATATTCAAAAACAAATAAATTCGATGAAAAGTTTACTTAAAACATTCGAAGCGAGAAATAAAATGCAGTAAAACGAGTATTTAAGTACCATTCTTGATAAATTATTATAATACAATTTAATTTGCTAAAACCTTTTCCCGTACAGAAATGCACATTAATTATTATACTTATAATGCACTATAGAGTACTATTTCGTTGCAGTGTGTTTATTTCCCCCCCCCCCTTTATCCTGATAACTAATTATTTATTAAGCGTTAATACTAATAAAGAAAATGAACAAAGTGTATAAAAAAAAAAAAAAAAAAAAATAAACAAAAGTCTTTAAGTAATATTAACGTAATGATATCGCGCAGAAAACACGTTTTATGTACGTGAATAAACAATAATCGTAATTTTCATTTCGTATCGTTTTTTTAACCGTCATCCAAATAATTGAATCAAAGAGTGGAGAAGGTAATTCGCGATAATGCATTCGGGTTTTTTTTTTAAATACTATTATTTTCTCGACATTAACGAAAATATACTAATGCAATATTAAAAAATTGTAAAGAAAAACTGTTGGGAATTTAGATATTTTGTGCAAACAAAGTACAGCCGGGCGAAAAATCTGTATCTTTTAAAATACACGATGCCGAATAATTTGGAGCATTTTTAGTCGACAAAAAAACGTTTGCCGTGAAAAAACTCCAAAAAAGAACCCGGGGCATTAGATGTATAAAATGTCCATAAATGTTTGTAACTATAAAAAAAAAACCACAAAGAAATGTTTGAAAACAGAATCTAATACGTACTATCGTTCAGGATATTATATTAGTCAGGTAAAATAGAAAATTGTTGCGTGTGTGCTCCAGTCTTGGAAGAAACGGTGCCATAACCATGCTTCCAAGACCCGTCAGCCTTTTAGCGTCTAGTCCATGTCATCTCAGTTTGTAATTCTGTACAATAACCGAGATAAAAACATAGTCCGATTTTAATAAAATAATTTATTTCTCCATGGTTTTATCGTTTATCCCACGTCTGGGACACGGTGTATGCGCAGAATATTTTCGTTGACACGCCTGTTTATTTAACCATGGGTATGCCTATGCAAATGGAAGAGGGGGTGGTAATTTTTATTTGCTCCGGGACGTAACAGTTGCCGGTGACGATTGCCGGAAACTATACCGAGTGGAATAAACATGTTTGTCCGCTTGTTAGTCATCGGATTATACTGAAAATCATTATTCGAAATACACCCGGAATTCCGTGTTATTTGACATGTCGTCCATTCGAACGTGTAAAGCACCGTAAATGCGAAACTTTTTAAACGTGTTTATACACCGTATATACTGTATATTATCTTAATAGATGCGTGTTTTCCGATGAAAAAAAAAACACAATATATATATGAATACTACAGCTATTTCGTTCTCGGGATCGATACAATTTTGAATTTAAAGTATACTATAATCGCATTTGTACGTAATATACGCGTACGTAGCACGAAATGGCGCGTTTTATTCGTCGAGCATTTGGATTTATCTACGCGACGCGAATCGCATAAAAGCGCATCATTGTGTATATTAAATTATTT
The DNA here is from genome assembly GCA_902439185.1 of Cinara cedri. Lineage (NCBI taxonomy): Eukaryota > Metazoa > Arthropoda > Insecta > Hemiptera > Aphididae > Cinara > Cinara cedri. Next base: position 956,185 of record CABPRJ010000961.1, on the reverse strand, counting down.
GTCGTGCAATAATGTGTCGTTTAATAATGAGTATAGTAATGAGTTCGCGAATCTTGATTTCTGCGCGGAGGGCTTAGTCCCCCTAGCTGTTTTCAATTGCGCCCATGATTCCTTAAAGTTAATTCGAACAGGTCAGACGAAATAAACCTAACCGGCTAAATTATATTACAGTGTTATGCGAGAAATAAAAAAATGGAAACGAGATTACCTTTAACCCGACGGAGTGGACCAGGTTTCCATATTGGTCGCGCGTTCGGACCGAGAACTTTGCCGGCCAACTGCACCGGACCTCGGCCGTGGACATGGACAGCTCGCACGAATCGGGTTCGACGACGGACTCGGGCTGCAGCCATCTGGCCAATCGGCAACCGGCCGAATGCGGTACGCATCCCACGAACTCTCGGAGAAAACGGTTTTCGTTTCCGTCCACTCTGCAAACAGACAAATAGCGAATTCGTCAATTGACCGTGTACGATATTTCACATAAAAAAAGTATAATACGTGTCAAGACACCAGTGTCGGTTATAATTGACGAAGTAGCGGTGGCGGTTACGTGCTCGGAGTACAAGTGACGTAGATAATAAAAATACAAGTAGATTTTAAAAAAAAAAAAAAACCCTCCTCTCCCGATAATATTCGTAACTGATTCTCTATCATCGGTGTCGCCGCAGTGAAAATGAAAACCTATTAAAATCGTTTACGACACCGATGGTTTTTGTTTAGCATTTTTCCCAATTGCCTGTAAAAGACTGAACATGCTATAATAACAATGTGTATCATGTGTACCGCACTGTGCGTCATAATACATTGCGATCGAAATATTATTATTTTCACGTATGCAGTGTAGACTGTACATTATTATTTTGCTTTCAGACGTGTCGTTTTACCCGACCGTTACAATATCATATTAGTTTGACGAGCCGGTACGTAAGAAGAATTATTATTTATTCGAAAAGTAAATTTGTCGGAGTGACGATTTGTGTAGAAAAGAGAAAACGAATCCTAGTATGAGTACAAAATTGAAAACAGCGACGGACGGGTGGGGGTAGGGGGGAATCGATATCGACGTCATATTATTATTATATTATATTTGACTCGATTATTATACAATAATATAATAATAATATATTCTCTTTTGAAATTCCGACGAGTGTCTTCTGCACCACGCACTGCGCGCGAAAATGAAGTGATTTGACAACATAACACAATATATTATTATAATAAGACGAACGGTGTAAAATTGCGCGTATAGATATATACTTATTTAACGGCATTACAGACTATTAAAGCGTTTCCGAGCTGACAATATTATAATATAGGTGCTGTCGAGGAGATACTGATGCGTAAGAAAACGTCGTTACACGTTTGATGTCCCGAAATAAATCAGATGTCACATTATGCGCAACATCGTTGCAGATATCCAATTTGCGTTCTGTTCGCGCGGATCTCTTGTGCGGTCGGTTTCGATTTTTAAAATAGAAAAATAAGAAAAAACCACAAACAGCGGAGCTATGTCACTACAGTCGAATTTTCACCAGCCGACCAACAGACTAAGAGCTCGGGGATCGGGAGAAACCTTCAAAAGGCACGTCCTCGACAACAACAATTCTATTCATTCGTAGTCGTTTCAATCACAGTTCTCACTTTCATGAGTCTGTAAGGGTGTTTAAAACCGGGTATTTCCAGAGAAAACATAAAATCTGAAAATCCGTAAAAACGGCTGGGGAGGGGGTCGAAAGTTTAAATTACCAAAAGGCAACGTACTTGGTACTGAAACTATGCATAAAACATCATAGCTCTTCATTTGAAGAGTCTGAAGGGATGTACAAAGCTATGAAAAAACACACACACTTCTCCCGCGTGATGAGTTCATATTGATAATTAAACTGACATTTTATGACTGCAATCCGCCGAAAAAAAAAAAAAAAAGACTATAATTTAATAACTACAGTTTAATAAGTGTCATATATCGTTTAATATTTAATTTAACGTGAAATTCACGATAACGTTCGGCAAACAATTGTTTAATAGTGTTAAATAATTTTAAATTTAAATTTAAATATGAATAAAAAAAAAAAAGGGTGGTTATAAAACGCAAAAAAAAAAAAAATGCAACACCGAATCGTTCTTAATCAATAAAAATATTATTCTACAAGAAAAATTATTTTCGATACATGTTCATGAATCATGAGACTTTGCAATTGATCGCCGAGCCGTAAGTAATAAATATCAAACGAAAAATTTACCGCACGGACGTTATCGATCATGAAGCCGCCCGCCAAATGCGTATACCTAGTTATTGTACACAAGGGCGGATCTGTAAATATCGTTTGTGGGGAGGAAGTGAATAGGAGTATTTATGTGTGATGTATATAAAGTACAACGGAGACTTGACCGTGATTTGGGCAATTCGTGAAAAAAGTAGGACAACGCTTACAATTAAATGCATATTTAATGTATATCAAAAATATTAAATAAATTTGTAATAAAAAAAAAAAAGCCCAAGGGGCGACGTGACCATCACCCCCCCCCCCCCCCTCCATAAATTCTCCACTGATGTCATAACACGTGTATATATATATATATATGTACACCTATTACAAACGATACAGCATACTGTGAGTATACTAAACTTATCGCAGATTGGATGGATAATTTTTTTTTCAGTTTACAAATCGACATTTAGAAAAATTATAATTTGTACAGGATACGTATTTTCTATGTTAACGTTTAATAAAACACTAACGTAACTGTTCAACCGTGCCCGTACATTTATTATGCTCCATTTAAATTCGTATTGTTATTTGTGAATTGAAATTTGAAAGTGATACAATAATAGTTTTTTAATTAACCTTACAATTATGCCGAGCTGGTAATTTTGCAGCCGTACGAGAAATCCTAGTAACAAGAATCTTGTAATTAGTTTACGTCGGTAAACACACCTACCGACGTGTAAAACAAATCATAAAACAACACGTGTAACTTTTATTGTTAACAAATAGATAATATGCTATTTTCAGAATACCGAAACACGAATAGTACCGTACTCGGTGGTCGCAATTCGTTCAAAAACGTGGAAACGACGACATAAATGTAATGCCGAGGAGCGTGATTTGCTCTAAACGTTTCACGTCGGATATGTTTAAAAATTCTAACAACGCCGAGTTATTGATTTTTTTTTTTTTTTCGTACGGTCCCGTCTCTTGCAACGGTACGGCCGCATCGATAACTCCGGCCGTAACCTAAGTACAGTGATGCGCGACGTTATATTATCATAGATAACACGAGCGTTAATGCGCGGTCGGGCGAACAAACCCGCGGACGACGTACGGGACCGATACATTGCGGAGAAAAAGGGAAAAAAAAACGGAAAAGAAAACCCGAAAAACACCGTCGCCCGCGGAACGAAAAGCGAACAACAGTCTGGCGATTATGATGCACACCTATACAGAATGAATTATGTTCGTAAAACGATACTTATAAAGGGTACGGCCGCGGCGAATAACAGTAATTCAAACCGTCGGCGTAATGTCTCGCGGACCGTCTGGTCTGTTTGTTTGTGGTTTTGTATATTTTTTTATTGTTTTTTTTTTTTTTTTTTTT
>CABPRJ010000961.1:907534-952146 GCA_902439185.1 Cinara cedri | reverse complement strand
TTTTGGAACGCGCGAGAAATTAATTTACATTTTACGTACAGTATCGTTTTTCACGTCACTCCGTGTAAAAACGGCTTTCGTCGCGCGAAAAAATATTAATTTCGCGCTTCTGCGTCACACTTTTTTTACGCGGCGAGAACTTCGTCGCGTCATACTTTTATTGTGTAGTTTTAACGAGAACCGTAATGACAATAAAAATAAAAAACGGTTTTTCCAAACGATTGGATTGTATCGCCGTTATCGTACGATTGCGTTTTTCTGATTTCGGAGTCTAGCGCAACGATAACAACCGCACATAGAAAACAAGAGCCCGCGTTTGTCGAGCCCTTGACGTTTTGCCGATCTGCCCGGGACGACCGAGAAATATAAAATCCGCCGTATTATTCCGTCGCGCGTTACAAACGCGCAACGGTCGTTGATTTCGTCGCGGCTTTTGGGTTGCCAACGGACGTTTTCGGTTTATCGACGCGATTATTTGGAGAGTTTAGGCATCCCCGTCGCGTCCGTCCGTCCGCATACGCGACCCGCAGCGCGTACGGTTTGAGACCGTTGATTTCCGTCGACGCCCCGTTACAGTGGCCGCCGTGCGGACCGCGCGAGGGTTACGTTTGCGTGTTTAGAATCCGGTGTTATTGGACCGTTCGGCCGCCCAGTGTCGTTGGATTCTGAGCGGATCGAGGAACGTATCGGTTTTACAACGGGGGTTATTAATTTTTTTATTTTTTCCGAGGACAAATTGTTCACCGGCGATTTCGCTCCGGTTTTCAATTGCACCACGTTTTCCGAAACGAAATCTGATTGGGATGGTATAATTTACAGGTGGTCGTTTTTTTTTTTTTTTCTCAGCTGTTTTCATAATAAACGGGAAAAACCGGGAAATCGGGTACAACGTTAAACAATCGTTATCGAAGAAAATTTTACAATGTATTTGCAACTATTTTACCATAATATATTATTATGACGTATATATTGCCGACAGAACAACACTATATTAACCGAACTTCGCTCAGAATCGATTTTCGTTAGCGATCGTTTCGTACAGGCGTACATTGAATTTCCCCTCTATCTTCCCAACTTCTCACCGACCACAGTGGCCCGCCCATCGAGCGGAGTATATGTCCGTATCTTTGTTCGGCTCGAATACCGGACAAAGTGACTTGCTCCTTTTATGGCGGGTCTACGTATTTTATTTTCAAATACGTATTTTGTTTTGCTTTTGATTTGAAAAAAAAAACACGATTACGAATCGGTACCGCGTAGCCGATGTTGTTACCGGTTATTATTATGTAGAACGCCTTATGCGCGTCCGTCGGCCCGTCAGTTTTAACAGCGCGTCGTTACGATATCGTCAATTTATTATTATTAAATAGGTACGGCGGCGATAGGTCACGCGAAGGTTGTTCTCAATATTGTTCGCAGTAATAATAAAAATCAATCTGGACCGATTGAGTCGTCCGTACAACGGCGTTCGATTCGTGTGGGTTTCTCGCGCGCGTGGCCGCATTGTAATAGTCACCGTATTCATTTCGAGAGGTGTACTCTGCCGTACTACAAGTGTCGCAAAGGCGTACGGAAACAATGATTTGAACGGTCGTGCGGTGTACGACAGCAGAGTTCCTGTCGTACGCCGAAACGCGGTCGTCGCGCTGAGTACCGGGTCTTCAAAGTGCGGACAAATATTACTGCTGTTTTCAAGAAAATATTACCCGTTATACTATCCGCATTTTCATATCTTCTTAATCGATTTTCGTTTCTCCGATACCGCGGTACAATTTTTGCGGAAAACTCACTGTGACGGGGACCACGGTTATACATAGATGGCCATCACATAACCATCACGGGAGTGTCCAATCCAAAAAAACTGATAAAATACCTTTTTTTTTTTTTTTTTTGCTCATCACGCGCTTTGTTTTGTTGTCGTATTTTCTTTATCCGCGGTCATAACGTACACAATTTAAGAAAATATGTCAAGTGACGACGAGTTAATGTACGATTATTGATCACATTGTGGAATTATTACGGTTTATCTATATTGTTAAAAATGCGTTTAGAAACCGGGAATGTAGTCGGTTCGTAGATTTTCCCGAATCGTTGAAGTTTTTCGACAGCTTATACACAAAACCACTTTTTCGATAATATACGTATAATAAGCAATAGCGCAATAACGAAAGTGTAAATCGATAATTTTCTAAAACACTGTTATCGATTTCGAATTAACGTCTAAAAGCCGAACGCTGTTGCGGGGAAATCGTGCAACGTTACAGAAACCGCGACTCGTGAAATATTAAGATTTAAAAATATCGCGCGATAAATAGTTTGAGACCGCTTTTTCGATCTACGAGTTTTTAGAGAGTTTTTAATATTATGCGATATAGAAAATTGTTGGCGAGCCTGGCGGCCGTGTACCAAGTCGGCAAATCTGTTTAAGTAATGAATTACGAGATAAATACTTGTGTTAATGTCACACGATTTTTTTTTTTTTTTTTTTAAATCGTTCTGCAAAGTCTATACAAATACTAGAAAGCTTTTAAATCGGGGGAGGGGTGGGATTCGAGATACAGGACTCGGGGGAAGAGACGGGACATCCCCAAATCCATCCAAAGCGATAGTAAGGTTTCTATATCGTTCTCATACGTCTACCGGATATTTTGGCAGTTCTTGTTTTATTTTTATTTTTTTTTTTTTTTGTCAAATAAATTTAAGTTTTCATTTTCGATTTATTTTTTTTCAATGGTACGGGATCAACCTTTCCCGCCCCATACACCAACTACACGCTACCGCCGTGGCTTTTATAATACTACCGTCGTCTCACGCAGTTCGCGGCACGCACAAATATTATGTCGCGGGCTATTTTAGTATACGGCCGTCAAAACTTCTCGTCTCGTATAAATGTACTCTATTCGAGAAACTAGATCAATTTTCTGGTCGCCCGAAAAGTCTAGCCTCGGGTCTTTTTTATTACGTTGTTACGAATACGCAGTAAATAATTAATCTCAGCCGATGCATATTACCGAGCGGGTTTATATATTGATCTCTAATTATTATGACTAAACTCGCGCGAAAACTCCATAAATTATACACGACTTCACGTTATAAACAAATTATTTTAAATTCAATTCTCGCGGAAAATATCAAGAGTATTGACTCTTATCGCTTACGTGCGTTTCTCGAGACCCGGGGTCGGAGTAAATTTCGTACGACGAATTGAACAGACCAAGGCGTAAAACGCGCGTTTATACGAAACTTTAACCAAGGTCCGACGTACTACAATATAGGACTGGACATGTTTATATTATTATTATTATTTTTTTTATTTTTTTTTTGTTGTTCAATATCTATACGGCAGCGTCGGTATAAGAATGATTTCGCAAACGATAAGAAAAAAAAAAAAAAACAGACGACTACAATGCCATTTTCAAGAAGCCAATATATACGTATAAAAAAAAAGATATACATTAACGGATCTGTGGATTTTTTTTAAATCTCTAATTTCGTTAAACCGGACCGCGTAAAACAATAATAACATCGATACGTATCTCTCATTTGTTAAATTTTTTTTTTTTACGCGTCTATATACCTGTTTTTAATTGCGCGTGACAAACGACTCGAGCGACGAAAAAAAAAATAATAATAATAATAAAAATATATATATATATAAAAAACGCCAGCTCGCTCGAAATCGATTAGGCGAATAATATTTATCATAACACGTATACGGACTAACGAATCCGGCGTCCGGCGAAATCGGAATGAATAATAACCCCCTGGCCGCGTGTACGTGGGTGGGTGGATGCACAGAGGCGCGTGTATAACATTCGGTGGGACATTGAAAATGTACGTGACGCGCGCACGAACGTGATTTAGTGCCCGTATTGATATTTGCACAATTCGAAACTGCAGCGGCTCTTCAATAATTATTATTTCGAAACCCCGTTAATCCGCGTCCGATATAATGCGACGCGGATTTTTATTTCTTTTTAAACGATCGCCCTATACAGGGTGTCCCGCGAAAACAACGATCACCGCGATATCTCGGAAAGCGTTGATTTTTTTAGTGTTTTTTTTTTTACAATTTAAAAACCGAGTGGTAGCTCCAAAATGCGCTGTACAATACCGTTCATTTTTTTTTATTTTTTTGTCCCCCTTCCCACCGCCCCCCCTCCCGTTTTCGGGGGACGGTCCGTTTCGATTAAACACTCGACTCAAACGTCGCACCGCGCCGTATGTCACCGTACAAACGGTTCTCCGCTAAAAAATGGTACGAGATCCAACAGTACCTCTGATACAGTACGTGTATTATTGCCACTACTCGTAGTCGTATGATTAATAAATACACGAGTGTTAAACACAGCGATAAAACAAAAAAAAAAATTAAAAATTAAACGCGACACACTAGACCGCAGCGATATAAAGTCACAATACGAAAACGCGCGATAATGTTTATACAATTGTCAAAAGAACGTTTTTTTTTTATAAACAATAAAGTATAATGTATCGATATAACCGCAAAGGCGACCGACACTTTTGAATTTTTTTTTTTTCAACCCGTCTAGGTCGTGCACGGTGACCGCTTAATGCGAGTCCTTATTGCCTTATTATTGTACCGCCGTATTTAATACGAATAAAACGACTGCCCGGTATAATAATAATACGGTCGATCACTATTTTTTCAACCCGATACCCGAACGAAAGTCGCGGGTCGGTATGGAAATTAACCGATATGCGGGTTGGAACCCCGATGTTTTAACGATTTTTTTATATTTATATTCCAGAGACATTGTAGACGTTTTTCTCTGACAATATCCCGGTCGATTATCGGTTTCGAAAACATAAAACCGATCCCGCCGATATCAAACATCGGCCCATGCATTGATACCCATAGAAAAACAGACCCGGAGAAATTATGGGCATACCGAATTGGGAAGAAATAGTTCAAAACCGAGAAGTGCGAAAAGGGGCGTCGGTGGCGGCAATAACTCTTGAAGGGTTGCGATGCCAGAGAGTTGGAGGAGTTATGTTATATAGAAGGGCTGGACACTTTTCGGCCAGAACAACCGCCTTTCGCTTTTCGCCCGGTCCGGAATATCCGTTTTTGACCGGTACGCTATTTTGGTCACCGCTGTAAACGCAAAATGTTTTTACCTTTCAGCGTGCGCGCCGCTATAACGTCGATGTAAATGTAATTCGTTAGGTTTTCCGACATTTATGATTGTCGATTCCGAGTTATCAACAGGTACGTAAAACTATCGTATACACAGCTTAATTCTACAATATTGTTTACTGTAGATTTCGTTTGACGCGTTTTCGGTGCCGTCAATTTCGAAACTCGGGCTCGGTCATCGAGTATAGTAAAAAACATTCTTCAGACAACGGGAAACTGGTCGTGATATAATTTCGCCTTTTGAAATACAATTTTTTGTTTTTCTAACCCAAGATAGGCGTAGAAGATCGTTTTGTCGAGGACTTAACAGTCGGTTTGTCTCGAAAATATTTAAATCATACCGCGAACATATTTAACGGGCGAGTCTAGAGATTGGAGAAATGCAAGAAAGCTGCACATTCCCTCCTATTATTCGGACATCCGGATCTTCTGATTGAACAAGTACGATAATTAATGCGTGCGGTTCGTTTCGTTAATATTTTTTAACCGAAATTGTTCAAGGACTCCTCTCCGATAACAATGTATTGGTTAAATATATAACAAACAGAAACATACGTTAAATTACGCAGTTGACACGCCCACGTTTCTAAATGATAAACAGTTTCGAGAAAAATACCGTACCGAAATTATAAAATGTCAGAAAAGAGACGTTACACGTTTATTAAACACAAATTTGTCATGATTATAAAAAAAAAAAAAAACCCAATATTGTTTGTAGCTATATTAATTGCACATATAAAAAAAAAAACAACTAAAAATATGGTGTACACATTTATTTATTTACATTTATATAGTATGTACTGACAATGGACGTTATAAAATACAGTACACTGTGCCAATTTCAAAATTAATTTTTAAGAATAAACCAAATGTTTAAATTGACAAATAGAAACGCGATTTACGAATATTGTAATCTTCACAAAAAAATAACGATTAACAGTAAAATTGGCAAATATTTGTCATTTGTATCGTGAAAAACAAACATTCTTCTTCTTTTCCTTCCTTTTTTCTTCATCGCGACTAAAATTATTATCATTTTTTTTTTTCTTTTATTTAATTTTGCATTGGTGACCAGAACAGCGTGCGGATCAAAAAGTGTAAGGTAAATTTTGGCCGAAAACGGTTCCCCCGGGTGGGTACTTTTATCGGGAAAGAACCGAAATCAAATTCACTCGAAATCCCCGTGTAAATAGTATAACCTCCCAGTTCGCGTTAATAAATATAACCACTCTGTATAATATGATATAGAAATTCGTATTTTTGCGCATCGTGTCGTCGTAAAAATTCACTTTTATGTATACGCACACACTATTGTAATATACGTACGCGTAGGTAGGTACACAGTATTATAACGGGTTTCAATTAAATCGTAAAATGCAAATTTTATGTTTATGTTGGCTAAAAACACCGCGATAATTTACTGTGTTATGTTCACAGTGCGATGTGCACATATTTTAGGTCAAAATTATTATAAAAGGTATACATAAAGTTTCCAGCTTTCACTAAAAAGAAAAAAAAAAATTAAACCTTAAGTGCCTTATATACTGCAATTTGTAAAATTTACAAAACTGAACTATTTATACGAAGACATTTTTTTTTTTTTTTTTTTTTCTGTCGCCTCGTGAAACAAACCGTATAATATATACGATGGACTTTTATAAAAATAATAAAGAAAAAAAACAACCGATAAATAACGCTGTTTAGAGAATAATTATTTTTCCAGCTTTATAGTGTGAAGTTAATGGACATAATATTTTTAGATCAACGGAAAAAACTTCCTAGTCCGTAGATTAGTTTTTTAAACAAAAATAAAAACATAAAAAAAATTCCCACTTAATAATTTACGTCGGGAAATTAATTAGTCGAGCGCAATATGCTCCAGGGATAATCCCCTGCACTGGCGCGGTTGATATACATCAGTGTCGGCACGTGGATACGCACAGGTACGTTTACGTATACGTATATAATATTGTTATTATTGTTATCGTGTTGTTTTTGCGTTTCGCAGTTCAGATTTCACTCTCGTGTTTTTTTTTTTTTTATATTTCTTTTTACACAATATGATTTATGTGCAGTTAGTTAGTGTTGCCGCGCGGTAATTTATAGTACCATTAATTAAACAGAAACTCGCGAGAGTAAGGATTTACCGTACCAGTCGTGTTATTACAGTGCGCCTACGATTACATTATTACAACGCACCCACTCGCGTATCGGCTATCCGCTTTAAGACGGCAACAACTCCAAAGTGGATTTTTTTCAAAAGAGTTTTGTACGAATTCAACGAATATTGAACATTTTTCGGATTTTCGTTGATCGGATTTTAACCCGTTGCAAAACACGAAACGAATTGAGTGCGGATACAATATTTTTGGTCGTACACATTTGTGGGCGTTACGTTATATTTCCGTGGTTACTAAATATTTTTTCTATTTAAATACGCGTATTGTTTGCGATAAAACGTACTCACTCAGTATTCACTTTAGAACCGGACAAGTTAAATCAACATGAGACGTTGTTCTAAAGAGAAACAAGAACTCTGCAGCAATGCTCTCAATAGTTTAACTAATTTCTATTGCGGTTTTGAAAAGTATACACACAGAAATGGTGTAGTCGGATCATTTTTGATTTTGTTTTTTTTTTTTTTTTTTTATTTTGTTTAATCGTTAAACAGTCTTGAACCGGACAGTCGATATTACGTAGTATATGAGAAGGGCACGGAGGTATAAAAAGCACAATAGTTCAAATTAGTGTCAACACTGTAATTGTCGATCACCGGGTCTCATCCGGTGAAAAAATGTCTCAGTTAAAGAATATCGAAGGCCGCTGTATACACCGAAGCGGAGGTTTGATCTGTAGAACGATTTTCAAAAACGGACCAATACTTCCCGTTCGTATATTTGTATTCGAGTATTACAAAATTAGTCTGTATCGACTACGATGACGTTCAGTAAAATATATATTATTATTACTCTGTGCAATCAGTGTCGTATTTCGGGCGAGGGATTCGAGAGAATATATAATTTTTCCCTTGATCTTTTTTTTTGCGTCTTTTTTTTTACATTATTTATTGTGCTATTACTTATTTTCAAACTCGAATTTCTTCACTTTTTAGTCAGAAAAGTCAACAACTCAACGTTATTTAAGTAACGATGTTAACATATTCTACGTACATATAAAATCTCCCGAACGAATACATTTTCTTGTTTTAAACGAAACGTACCCCAACCACTGTAATACTTGTGTACAAGTTCAGTCGGTACCTAAATATTAGTTAATAGGTCATATGAGCATATCACTAACTTACCTTGCCTATAGTTTGTATGACAGATTAACAATTTGGCGATGGAAATTTATGAATTAAACATTTATTTTTATTCGCCTTATCCGGTGAAAACCAATTTAAAAAAAAAACAAAACAAATTCCAAAAAACAATTTAGTACATTTTAAACGTATTTTTTTTTTTTTTAATTTTTTATCAATACCTTATTATAATAATATCTAATTGTAAATAAACGTTATCATAATTATATAACGAGAAAATAATAACTAAAAAAAATGATACTTATCCAAAAATTTTATTGGAACTGTTTATTTTCGTTTAAATTTTAAGAATGAGTAGAAACAGTACAATTATCTTCATCACTCTTCAAAACGCGTTAATTATTTTGTATTTAAAGGTTTTAAACGAGTATCGGAAACAAAATGTTTAAAACACTTCGCAACCGTATAATAACCCAATTACGCGGCAGAAATTCCAAATTTAACATTTCCTAAAATCCTAAATGCGGCAACGTGTGCAGCCATAAGGATAACTTGTAGGTTTTCTCGTTGGAAATAATGTCGGGATACTGTTAAATTTATGTATCGTTCATTATTATGGATTTATCCGTACTTTAAATTTTATTTCGTTTATGTAATCCGAAATCGACGCCCGTGTGTAATATAATAGTTCGGTCGTAAATATATTTTTATTAAACAGTTTGAGTAAAATTTTACTGCACCACGATCTATAACCGCACATAAACATTATAATGTTAGGTATATTATATTAGATGCAGGATTGCAATAAAAACCTTTTATTTCGTTTTTTTTTTTTTTCAAAAATTTTGTTAATCGTAAACAAATGTGTTAATGTGTATGTATTAAACATGTTTTTCTTTCGTAAACATCATATTATATTAGTAGACAATATTTATTTAAACACGAAGGAAAAATTGGAAATAATAAAATTACTTCTTTATCTAAAATAGTAATTAATATATGAATTTTTCATTTTTTTTTTTTTTCATTTATCTTTTAAGAATGAACAGGGGACTTTATAAAATATCTTTACTCTTCTATTATTTTTAGTAACTGACCGTTAATAATCACGGTTTAAACGTGCATTACACGTAGAAAACATTTCAAACGTAGGAACTCGTTTAAGACACTTCGCAACCGTGATTGGGAGGTGATTTTACGTAGTTGAAATTGTATCTCATAAAATAACGATATTCGATCCAAACAAATATTGTATGTTACTTAGGTATGTAAAAACGTTCGATACAAGTGAAATCTGTAAACGTACGAATAGTGTTCTTCGGGAATGTTATTATGCGCTGCAGTTATCGTTGCCCTGGTGCACTATAGAGTTGTAGTACGAATATTTGCAGTTAAACGAAACATTACAGTATAATATACACGTACGATAACCCCATCACTTGGCTGCGAGTGAAAAAAAAGAACCATAAAAAATGACATCGCACTAAATAACATAATATACGGCTCGTGACTTTAAATTATTCAAAGTGTCCGTATCCTTATTAAACTCTATGGTAATAATCGTGTTGTCGAGTCGAATAATATAATGATTCGTGTACACACGCGCAATTCCGCCATAAACATCAGGCGAACGTATTTCGGTAGACGTATACAGCGTTTTGAAATTAAAAAAAAAAAAAAACTGACCAATTGTTGTCAAACCGAAAAAATGTCAAACTAGAATGAGATTTGTAGGCCCTTAGAACCCAAATTTGATATTATTTTTTTATTTTTTTTTTTTTTTGCTAATAACGAAATTTAAACGTGCATTGTACGTATATAAAATATTATAGTTAAAACTTTAAATGCTTTTTTAGATTCTGAGAAAGGTTAAGGAATGAATTGATTTTACTTAAATGCATGTGTGTGTGTGTGTGTGTGTGTGTGAATGATAAAAACTTTGTAGAAACTTTTTGTAACATTATTGATGTAAAGTTGATGTATTGAGAATATGTATTTTAGATTTTTCTTGTAGTTTTCTTTATAAATGGATAAAAAAAAAAACTGGCAACTTTTTGTCTAATTTTTTTTCACTTCTGAGTTACGTTTGGAAAAATACGACGAATTTAACTACACTGCTCAAAATCAGTTTTCGTTGATAATAGTTTATAATTGTCGTGTACAGATAGAAATCAAGTGCTACCTATTCACCATCCCTTCCAATACATTTCTCCTAAAACACCCAGCAGCGGAATCAGTCTTTTTAAAATCGGTATAAGTAGAATATTGTCATTACCGGTCGTTTAACATCATCGTTCATGATATCGGCAGAACATTGTTTTTGTATAGGTGTCATTTTTAGTTGAGAAATGGTCGTGTTTACGACTCGAGTGTACGATTTGTTAATATGAAAATCGGGCGCTGGGAAAATAAAGCGCAGAACCGGGCACACACAAAATATCAAATATAGTTTAGCGAGTGTAAATCACCGTGTATATTGGTGAACACGTGCGTGCAGTCTTTTCCGGTCCGATTCGCAGCGGTCTATTACCGAAAAGATCGGTCCGGTGCCGTTCGCTTATTCCGTCGGTCCCGGGGTTCGGTCTTTGAAAAATCCAATCGCGCGACAGTGGCGCGGATCCTGGGAGGATAACGCGGTCGGTTGTCGCTCCTGCAAACACCGTAGTGGAGTAATATGTCCCGATTCACGAGGTCTTTTAATTTACTATTTCTAACGCTATATCAACACTTCCGTCACCCCCCAAAATCGAGCCCCGAATCCGCCCCCGCCGTGCGACAGTAATACGGTTTGCGTGGAAAAATCATCAACAAAAATAGTATTATACCGAATGTGACGACGGCGTCAACGGTAACAGTTCGGAGTGAAATATGCTGCTATAATAATGTTACATACGGAGGTCGAACCCCCGACCCACCATCCACCTCCCGGGCGAATAAATTCTCGAGATTAGTTTGGAGAGGGGGGGTGGGGGTGGGGGTGGGGCGAGAACGAAACGGATCCGCAAGCACAAAGCACTTACTTTACGGTATATAATAATATAATATTGTAGTTTTTGTAATTGGATTTCGCGCCGAACCGTTTTCCATTTGCACCGCACAAATCTCGAAGGGTGTATTATACGTCATCGAATCGTATAAAAACCGCATTTGACAAATGCACGCGCGCGCGCACACACACGCACACACACACACAGGAGCGCTGTATGCAAGTAAACAATAATAATACATATATCTTTTTCTCTATATTGTTCTATAAACGCGCGCGAGTCATTGGTCGGGATAATTCTGTGCCTCGGAACCAGACGAACGTAAATCCATAAATTCATATTTAGACTATTGATTAGATTATTAACATTTTTCGCATGTAATACGTGTTTCCCGTCGAGCCGTAATAACGGAAATCTGTTAAAAATACTCTTTTCCGCGATTTTACCAGGGTTTTACGGGCGTAAATCCTGATATATGACACGAAACATGTTCTTTTTTTTTTGCTGAAAAAAAAACGTGAATTTCGTTCGTCTGGTACTGAGGTACAGAACTGTTGCGCGGATCCGGGCGGCGTATTTACAGACCGAGTCCGCGTTCGGCACGAGCTGCCTGTAAAAATACGCTGCCGATCGTGCGGGTATTTCGTCGACTATATAGGTGTTGCTGCAGTGGCACCCACGCCCCCCTGCTTTTAATCGCGATACGTTTGGGGGAGGGGGAGGGCAATCGGTACGGGGATAAAAAAAAAAAAAAAAAAAAAAAAAAAAGGTACTTCCGAGGGCGACCGGCGCAAACGCGCCCGAACGGAGCTCGGGTCTGCAAATGCGCGCTCCGGGCCCCGCGACCGCGTCACCCGGGCTCGCAGCGCCGGCCGGTCGCACAGGAGACGGCTGTCGCGTTTCCGCGACGCAGCGCGGCACTGCTGTACGGCGGATTACAGGCGGGCGCGCCGACGCCCGTAACAAAATTGAACGCGATTGACCGGTGGGAAACCGGGTCGGTTGGGTCGGGTACGTTGTGCGGCGTCGCGCGCGTTCCAATAACGATACGATATTTTACGCGCGGCGGCCGTCGACGGCTGTGACGCGATTCCGCGCGGTCCCGACACGCCGAGACGGCGACGGCGACGGCGACGACTGTACGACGACGACGACGACGACAACAACAACAACAATAATAATAATAGTAACGGCGACGGGTGCCGCGCGGTCTAGTTTACCGCCATTATACAGTACGCCTGTATAATTTATTACAACCTGCAAAACATCACGTGCTCTATTATAACGTTATTATTATTATCGTTATCATTATCGTTATCATTATCGTTATTATCATTATTATTGTTATTGTTGTATGTGTGTACGTATACCGCGGTGGTCGATCCATTACCGCGCTCGCGAACACCCCGGCAACAATATCTAAACTCCCGCCGCGCCCGCCGGTTACAAATTGACATCGTTACGCGCCGCTTATATATTATGTATACGCGTACGCATTAGGTTCCGGGGTTCGGGTGTACGCGATACGTATACAGGGTGTCCCGCGGAGACGACGCGAACGTCGAGACGGTAGACTCGGAATGTGTATCGACTGTTTTTCCGGTTTTCCGGTTTTCCGGTTTTCTTTTTTTTTTTTTTTCACGCCGACGGTTTAAAAAAAAAACGAGCAGGTGTTAAACCCAACGGGACGTTACCGTTGTGTTTTCGCCGTCGTTGTTTTACCGTGAAATCGGGAGCGGCGGAGGTTGGCCGGCCGATCCGGCCGCCTAATTTCGATTATCGAACGGCAAACGCCGTATTTAAAACCGCCACGAATATCGGACGGAATATTATAGTTTACCGACCGGTCACTATTGCGGCGATTCGCCGATACGAGGTTTGTTTTTTTTTTTTTTTTCCACGGCGGTGAATCCCCGGGTCAAACTATTTTCGTAAACGATTTTCGATTTAAAGTAATTTTTCTCGTCAACTACTATTCGATTATAACGCGCCCTATGTATTTCAAACGCGAAAACTGTTTTACTTGGCCAATAAAACATTCACATATACTACTATCCGAAATGCATTTTTGCATGTTGACATGTTGATTTCCATCAACCTGTCGCAGAGATATTGCACTTTTAAGTTTCAATAGGGGGAAAGAGTAGTGGACCATGATTTATGTGCCGGCATAGTGCGCGGCGTTTGTTCGCTGCTCGTCCTCTACTCAAACTTAAAAGTGGAATATCCTGTCAACGGGTTGACGGAAATAAGAAATGTCAACACCGAATTGTATGTAAAATTATAATGTATTTATGGATTTTTTTTTTACATAAATTGTTATTTGAAAATCAAACACAGTACCGTTTAGAGCTACTTGTCTGTTAAAATTGTCAAAAAATACAAAATACGGAATTTGGACCCACGTCAAAAATGTCGTAAATAATATAAAAGACATAAAATATGATTGAAAACAAAAACAAAAGTCAAATGTATACGCGATTTCCGTGTAGGTAATAACGGTCGATGTTTACGATAAAATAATCATCCGCTCCGCGCTGCACGCAGCGTTATAATATCGAATCACCCTGTATGTACGTATTCGTTATTTGATGTTATCAGGACGGTGAATAATGCGCAGAATTTTTTTTTTTTTTATAATTTATCGACTGCGCTTAGACAGAGAAAAACAAAGCCGTCATTGATTGAGAAAAACAGTCATAACAAAGGAGTAATCGTGGACAAATAAATGTACGATTTGTTTACGCGTTCTTTCTTCTAATGTTTCGCTCCGATACGGCCATATGTCTATGGTATAAAATCCCGATTACAGACAGTATACAGGTCCGAAACCGGCCCGTACAAACAATTCCAAATCTTCCGAACAAATCGGTGTTTCCGGATAATTGCTAGCGCTACCGGCGGCACTATACCGTACGTAAAATGTAACGACTAACGACAAAACGACAACGGCACAACTGGAAAGTGGAAACCGCGAGTCACGACAATGGTGATAAACGATAATAGATAACAAGTGTAATAGTTTTCGTCACTGGGAACGAACGAGCGTTAACGATTAATCAGAACGGGTGATCTTTTCCCGAAGGTCCGTGTTAAGTCACTTTATCGCAGCTCGATCACAGCCGACCCGCGCATCCTCAATCGTGCATACAATACGTTATTGTTATTATGACAATAAAGATAAAACAATTTTTATTTTAAGCCGATCGGTGACGAAACCGTCTATCCGGTAGTGCAAGAACGTAGAGGAATGATTTTCGAAACGGCATCCATTGGTAATCGTTACCGACGGTTTTCGGCTTGGGCAAGCCCGGACCGGACGCGATTTACAATCTTCGTCTGTACGGCGACCGGGCACCACCGGTCATCACCCGCGCCCGCGAATAACATAAAGTGTTTGCGGTAATGGGCACGCGCCGTAGCGCGATAACGTACGTTGCCGCAATCATGTTATCACTACACGGGCGACGGTCCAGATTCCTACTCCGTGCCGCGCGAACATATTTCGTTTCCGACGCACGCGCGATAGAATACACCGGGACCGGACGGGTGCGCTTCGAGCGCAGGCCACGCGCAACATGCGCTGTGGCCGTGCGCAGCGTGTAATATGTTTAGGTTCTCGCGCAACGAATCGGCCACGTGTCGGTGAGAGCGACATTAGCAATGGTTAGGTTAGCCGAATATCGTTATCGGAAACGTCGTGAGTTCCGCACGATTTTTCGTCCGACTTCGACGTGTTGAATTTTACTTTCTGGTTTTTTTTTTGTTCAGCCGTTTACGAATAAAAAATTAATATTAGCCCGTTAAAACGTAATTTTCTTCCTCCATATTTCATGAAATTTTAATTTCGACAAAAATATCAAGACAAAGCACACAATGTATGTATAATAATTATTATGATTTTATACGCTGAAAATACACTGTACACTGCGCTATAATATTTCATGTGCCGTTGTTTGCGGTTTTTTTTTTAAATGTGTGTGCAATTTAAAATATTTAGAATATAAATAATATTTTTATAGCCGTTTTTTTTTTTTCCCCATTTTTTAAAACGGTAACCCTTATTTTTTAATATTCCGAGAGAACAGCCGGAAAGTTATTAATTTTAAAATACGGGGCGGTTTCGAGATTTCTCCGATTTGATATAGGAATCGTGGCAAAATAGCGACCGAATTTATTATGTACGTAAAATAAACATAAACAAAATATATTCTCCCCTTTATTTTATATTTTGAACGGGGCGAGTTTCAGTGGGTTATTTTTTGATTTTCCTAGGAGTTTTCTCGATAGCCAGGGAAAAACAACGAAATGTATTATTTTCAAGTCGTAAATATTACGGCCGTTTAAAACCTATTTTGTAACCGAACTCCGGTCAGAATCGTCTTTCGTTAATAATAACGGTTAGTCGTTGCGCACTACATTCAATTTCCCCTCTACTTCCTCGACTTCTCATCTACAACAGCGGCCCGCACGTCGTGCGAAGTATGTCCGTTTGTTTTTTCATAAAAAAAAAAAACCGCAGTTCTTTGATAATATTCTAAGGTCGGGTTTTTTTTTTCCTCTTCGGTTTTCCGAATCGTCTACTCGAAAAATGACTGCGCGTAACCGTTGTGATCGTTCAATTAGCGTGTACACTATAACGGCGCAGTGGGCGCGTTTCGATAAAACCGACACGACCTTTGCCTATGATTTACAATATTGTTCAGGCCGTTGTCAACGCGCTTTATCCGCTGTAGTAGAGGTCATTCGATATTGTAGCCCGTCGATTTTCTAACCCGAGCAAAGCAAACGAGACGAAAAACTACACCGGCGGTCTTATTAATCGCGCGCGACCAAATACGCGGTGGCGCCCGACGGTAAAGACTCCACCGTTCGAGGATCAACGCGCATTTAAGTGTCCCGCGCGCAATAATTATACGCGGTTTAGGACCGTTTGAAACGGTTTACGGCCGGAAACGAACGCACCCGTACAATTTCCCGAACTCGTTCCGTACACCATCACGGGATCGGGGAAATTGTTTGGATTTCCGCGTCTGTAACGAACACTGTAATAGCACATTGTCTACGGGTATACGGCCGACTGCGGGCGTATTGTTAGCTCTAATTAGCAATGCGATTAAATGGCCGGACTCCGGCCGGAAGTAAAAGCATAATAATATCGCGTAGTTTCGAAACGTCGAATAACATTAACAGTATTTCGGATATTCGCGGAACGGAAAATTAACTTTTAGCGCCCGTGAGTGGGTTGAGTGGTTCCCGTCCGTGGGATACGGCATTTTACGACGAATCTCGGAAACCGAGGACGGGACGGTCGGCGTCGATGCCGTTTTTTCCGTTCACGCCGGGCCCGGACGATCCGCGACCGCCGCTGGCCGAATACCGCGAAACGCGTGTATTTTACACGATAAGCCGAAAGCGCATGTGACGATTGCGGCCGGACGACACCGCGGGATTTCGACGAATGAATGCACCGGCAACGTTCCGGAGACGGCGTTGGGTTCGGCGGCCGCGGAGGTGGTCGAGGGGGTTGGGGGTGGGGAGGGTAGTGGAGTGGAGTGAAAACGGTCGACGGCGGCGAGATGTTGCGCGCGGCGCGCTATAATATAATTTTTCCCGTTGGTCTGTAAACGCGCGCCGACGGGGGACTGCAAACGCTTGCGAACGGGCCTGTAAACGCTTGCGAACGGGGTTCCGTTTGACGCGCGGGATATTCGCCGTTAACGGGCGACCGCGTGCCCTGTGCGTACCCGCGACAATGCACCGGCACCGTCGGCGTGCGGTGTACGCGCCGGGCCAAATAACTCGGTCACCGCGCGCCGACAGCGTTCGTTCGCGCGCGCGAATGTCTTGTTTGAACGACAACGCGACGACGTTGCGCGGCCGTCTCGGGCGCGGGTTTACCGACGTCGAGCGAGCGCCGCGATCTCGCGTTGACCCGCCGGAATAACGTTGTCACGTGACTGACGCGTAATGCGAACGCCGTCGCGTCCGGCGACCACCCGACGAGTGACAGTCGACCGGCGTGTTCGGCGGTCGGCGCGATACCGGAGCGGACGAGAGCCGGTTCGCAGAGATGGCCGGTCCAAGTCGACCCGACGAAACGTCCGACACGCGAACCGTCCGTGTGCGTTTCCGTAAGGGCGTTCGAATGTTTTCACGCCGGTATGACGGCGGTCGGGACACAGACTTCGCGAGAGGACTCCGCGCCTCCGAATTGCGGCGGACGGTTCGCCGCGATTCCCCGGGGCGAGCGAGACAAGCCCGCCTGGCCCCCCGACCTAATTGCTCCGCCGAACAATACACTAGACGAATTAATAATGTCGAACGATTCCGCGTGTTGCCCGTATTATACGGCAACGAGTACCCGCGCGTCGAGAGTGAAACATTTAGTATCCGGGTTTCGGTATTTTTTTTCAGTTTTTCTTTTCTTTGAGGCCATTTTCGACCGTCATTAGAGCGTGCGGGCCGGGGTCGGACCGGGCCGGTTTGAAGGGCCTGAAACCTTTGGAAACTCGTCTAAAAACCTTCGAAACACGTGTGTTAATTAATTCATATTTTTTATGTTGTATTTATACGGTTTTACGGAATGCGATAAGCCCTTGATAGACGCGTGTCGATCGGTAAGAAAAAAAAAAAAAAAAAAAAAATTATAGCGAACTGTCGTATAGATTTTTCCGCGAAATACGTCGCGCACGACAAACGCGGAAACTATATAATAACAGCTGTCAACAATTAACAAAAAAAAAAAAAACATTTCAATATCCGCACATTATTACAATTGTAATACAATATTCAATATTATAATAATATTTGATATCTCGATTTCGTTTTAGTATCGAAATCGAACACGTATAACACGTATAACGGATTTCCGTTGTTAAAACATATTCAACAACTGAAACTAATTTTAAAAGCTACCGGATTTTTATTTTTTTCCGCGCCGAAAAATATTTTCCTGCGATTCGGAACGATTCCGTACGAATAGCTATTAGTAGCCTGGTCCGCGAGATGATATCACAGTTACAAGCTATCGTGACAGTACCCTTCGACCGACCTTACTATTTTAACGAACTCTGTGGTTTCCATAATTCAATTTGCATCGAGTTAACGTTATTATTTAGCACTACTATAGTTATCAGAACGAGTATCGGACACATAAGAGAAGAGAGACTTCAACAAAATTAACGTCCCTCAAATCGAGAATAACCCCGCACCCCTCGTACGCCGGTTTTCGAATATTATTGAGTGGATTGATTATTTATGAAAAAAGAAACTCCAGTTATTTAAACACTACTGAACGCCAAATTTGTTCTGACAGATAGATTTACAATAAAGTGAGTTTTTTATTTAAAACCCATGTCTTTATGTCGATGTTCCTGCCAAACATTTCGTCCCGATTATCAACTTTAGAGGCGATGGTTTACAGTGTAAAATAGGTATTGTCTAGTTGGTACATTGAGATTATTTTTTCCTATTTTCCTTGTTCGCATTCTTTATGACGCGGAAACATAGCGAGAAAAACACCCGTTGTATCGATTTTATTTCTATTTCGTATTCCGGTGAAAAATAATTTTAAATGCCCGAAATTCCGCCAAGTACTTCAATAATAGCTCTTTGAGACGTACACAGTTTTCAAAACATTCTGTTAAATTTTACATAAAATATTTTCGAGTTTTTTTTAGTTTTTATTCGGTTTTATATGATTGTAATTGTTTTGGCACGGGAGAATGCTCGAGAATTTAACGTAAGGTTTATTATGAAAGTTTTATTGTACGTAATGTGGTAATTTATTTTTATGCGTATAAAGTTTAAATTTTAATAAAAATGCACAAATATGTACCGTACCATTATGCGTCCCATTTAAAATAAACAGTAAAGGTACGCTAAAATGTCTGAAAAATTGGCCGAAGTACGGAGTCCCTCCACCACATCAATTCGAGCGCTGCTAATCAATTGTTATATATTAGTTACTTATATACACAAACGATAGAATTTATTATGATCAGATAAAAGTAATGTAAAAATACGTAAAAGATAATAAGGAATTGTGTTGTTCAAACATCAAAAAATACGGACGTATTTCGCACGTGGGCCGCTGTTGTAGTTGGAAAGGTGGTGTGGTAGAGGGAAAATCGAATGCATATCTGTACGCAACGATTAACCGTTACTAACGAAAAAACGATTCCGAGACGAGTTCGGTTTATAACGTAAACAATATGTACGCCATATTATCGTTAAACAATTACATATATGCAGCCATTATATATTTATATTTTCTTTAACAATATTTGTTTAATATTGTACGTATTTTACCATTTTTCCTAAGTTTTTCCCGGTTTTTCACATTTCTTACGAAAACAGCTGGGGAAATAAAAAAAATAATAACCACTCTGAAAAAAAAAAAAATAAATAAAGTACCACTCTAGTCACATTTATTTTCAGGAAAACTGCTATCATTGTAAATTTGAGCGAAATTGCTGGTAGAAAAGTTGTTTACAGATAAAAAAAATACATTCCTCGCACCACTAAGAATCTAAAATATAAAGTGAAATTGAGTTAAAAAAAAAAAAAATAATCATATTGATTGACTCAGTCTGGAAATCCCGCATAAACGTACTGTATTGTACACGCTAAAAACTAAAAAAAAAAAAAAAATAAAAAAAAACCGATATTTTTACATGTCTAGTTATTATATACAGTGTGTGGTAAAAATTCGGCGAGGAGGGAAGAACTAATGTTTTCATTAGTTGGGCAAAACATCCGCACCATAGTTGGTGCTGCTGTTTCGAACTTTAAATCATAATAATAGTTAATAAACTATTTGTTCTACATTAGATATTCATATTGTAATAATATTATATCAAAGCATTCGCGAGGAAATACAATTTTCTCTACGTACAATATTATTAAGAGTAGGAATTCGCGAGACGGGCGAGTTATACACGGTACTCGACGAAATCAAAAGTTCATCATTTTCTCAGTCGGTACGCCTAAGTTTACAACGAGAACATGAATAACAACAGAAAAAAAAAAACCACCAAATAATATCCTGGTCCTTTATGAATAGGGTTCGGACTCATAAACTCTTAAAATCCACGAAAAAGTCGCGAAAAAACTACTAATATTTAATACGAATACAATTTTATTAAAATAAAGTTTCGCTAATCGTTTTTGTAGTGTTAAAGAATTAAAATTAATAAGTAAGAGCCGTTAACGAGGAGACATTTATTAACACCTCTGTAGTTTTCTTTTTTTAAATGTTTTTTCCAGTTATTTTTTTAAGCGTTTTTTTTTTTTTTTTTTTTGTGAATTCAAAGAGCATGTAAATCCGGTTTCTACTTAGAGAGTAATTTTGTGTTCAACTGTTGCAATGCAGATGCAATAAATATTTATTATTATTATTTTTTTTTTTGTATTTCAATGTATTTCTCGTTTTATTTTTCCGATTCGATTTCGGACACAGGAGGCCTTTTGGTATTTTTATTTTTTTCTATCGACATTTGGTTTTATGCAATCGAAGATCTAGGAGATGTACAGGAATACAGAAAATACTTTTATTGCTGTATCGGTTCATTCAGATTATATTACGTCGAATTATATTGTCTAGGGTAAAGTATTTATTTTTTTTTTTTTCAGGGTTTGTTTAGTGTTTTTTCACTTCTTCAATACCTTTTTTTTTAGAGCTACTGTACCGTCCGAATTCTACATACACGGTATTATAATCGAAACAGGAGGGATTTTTAATCAGGAACAAAAATCGTCGCTACACGCGAAACTGTAATAAATTATTATAGTCACGTAACGGAACAACTATATACACCCATACATGCACACAATAATATATCATCAGACCGCAGTATCGGACCCGGCTCTATACAGACCCGTCCGAAAATAAAATATAAACGACGGGGCAGGAATAACAAGACTCCCCTCCGACGACTATTTATATACATAATAGACAAGAGGTTTTTTTTTTATTTTTTTTTTTTTTTATATTTTTAAATTGGACCACGTCTTCGGCTCCGATCAATTTGACTATTTGTCAGCGTCACGCTCACACGACGCCCTTTGCGGTCTCCGGAGGACCGGATATATAGGTACGACGACGGTAACTCCGCTATCCTCGCACGTGTCCTTCCTGCATCGTCTCCGGCGGGTTATCGAGGCGTTTTAGCGGCATTGGGTTTTTCTCTCCGACTTCGGCCCCATCCCCGCCCTGCCCGATGATCGATGGAAGCGGTGGCGGCGGCGGCGGCGGCGACGGCAGACGACGACAGCAGCAGTTTTCGGTGCTGCGGAGGGGATGGTGGACGAAAAAAAACCGCGACGACCGCGGACGTGTACGAATCGTGAAAATAAAATACACGCGCAATAAGACGCTTAAAAAAAAGAAAATAAACCGTTTTCGGATATATTACTACATATTTTTAAAGAGAAAAAAGAGGACGTACTATATATGGGACTACCTATGTATGCATAAGAAGATTTTGTCCGTTTCCGCGCACTCGCGGATATCCTGTAGACAAAATCGACAGACGGACGAATGACGGAGACGTTATAATATTCTCTGTCAATACGAGTCGTTAGGATGATTGCCGCCCACGGCGCACACAATTGATTTCGTATATACGAGTGCGGTATTATTCGTAAACTGCAATTTTTTTTTAAAAAAAATCCCGTCCATGTTTGAAATTGAATATTTTTTTATTCGATAAGCCGTCGCGCCGAGTACTATAGTATAAGTGCATAGCACCGTCACTCGTCATTTTCCGTTCTCTTCGTATAATATCGTTTTAGCTTTTAGCTCGAAAACTATTTAAATATATAATTTCGCCGGAATTTGTTCCCTCAAAAAAAAAAAGAAAGAAACCATTAATCGAATACCTCCTTGTCATTAAAACACAAGAAGAAAAATATGCACCCCCGAGAGAATTATTTACTCGGAGTTCGCCATCTGTTCTAAAACCAAAAAAACGATTAAAAAATATTTACAATATATATTTTTACGTGTTTATATCGTCAAAAGAACAATATCATAGTTATCGGGAACATATTGCATTAAAATTTCGAGCATTTTAATAAGAAGCCAAACGAAGGGGGAAGCGGCAAATATCTATAAACAACTCGAAAAACGCAATAATATGTTGCGTCACGTCTATATGCTAATACGTTATAAATTCATCAAATGCTATATGAGTGCTTATTCGGTGGAATTTCAGGTATTTTGAAATATTTTTCGCGCTAAATTATAGTGGAAATTATTATCCTACGTATAGGATAAGATGTATGCAAGAACTTTTCAAGTAAACGTGACGGTCGGAAGTGGATTAGAGAGAAAATTCCAGGTTGAGCAAAAGTAAACGGAAGTGGTTACTGGGGGGTGGGGAGTAGAGTTGTTATACTCACAGGTATGTAATTTGTCATTGGACAGCTATATAGTATTATCAAATTATAATTTGGATTGGGATATCTACGAATTTGCGTGGTTTCGAAAAATTGCCCTATTGAATTGATTTTTCTGGTATCTTAGGGATGTTTCATGGAACTGACCTCGCTCCCCCTGCAAATTTGTTCAACAATATTGGTTTTTATTTTCGAGAAAAATGCTAATTTTTTTATGTTTGTAATAAAAGTAATGGATGATTTAATTTTTAAAAACTTTTCCGAAATTTTGCTCCAGCTGCGTCCTCGCGTACCGTAATACGCATTATATACATTTTATGCGCTGAATTATTTATGAACAGCGCAGTGAATTTGTAGGAAAGTGCATTCGTTTAGCCGATTGTAAAACTTAGATTTCTCAGCACATAGTTTGAATCATGTACTATCGAACCAAACTGTACAATTTTATTATGTATTTTAACTTTTATTACGTATTGTTTGCAATTTTTGACGTTTTAAATTTCTCGGTCATTTTTTTTTTATCCTTTACAGGAACGTTTTCCTTTTTTTTTTTTTTTTTTATTTTTCTTTTACTCTGACTGCATTATATACGGCGCGTTCGTATTTTATAAATAATATCCGAGCTGCGTGACGCACCACGCGAGTATAACGTTCGGTTCGTCACGAAGCGATAAGGTTAAGGCATGAGCAAGTCGACATGAGCAAGCGAAGCGAACGGAAAATTTTCAAAAAAAAAAAAAAAACGGTCCGATTCAAATATGCCGTTTTCGTGCCTATTGAAAAAAAAAAACCGGACCGACGCCCCCGGCGAACACGCCCGGAGATAAACCGCCCCGCACCGCGCTTGTATAATTTGCGCTGCCGGTACCGCGGTCGCAGTGTGCGGCGGGCGTTGTGACGTTCGATCCAACGGCCGCGCCCCGAGAAACGTGAGCCCGACGCGCGTCGACTCACCGCAACACGCCGACGCGCGTTGATAACGACGAGCACTCCGCCGCGGTAATTACGCGCGCGCGCGTTTATAATTGTTTCTGTTCCCGCGCAAAGTCGCGCCGATACGCGCGTCGGACGTGCGCCTAAAAGACACCCCCCGGAGATACACACGTACCCATTGTTATTATTGTTATTGTTATTATTATTGTTGTTGTTGTTGTTGTTGTTATCGTTGCACGAGCCGAACCGGGCGAACGTACGAATAACTAACCGAGCGTGCCGTCGTCGCCGCCGCGAACGAACGGCGTACGTGTCACGAGAACGCGTTCAGAAACAATTATTGCGCGGTTGTGCGGTTGTTCGCCCTACGGTCCGGGCGTAAAAAAAAAAAAAAAAAAAACGATTTTCACGCGCGCGACGGTATTCAAAAAGAAAAACACGAACGTAATATTTCGCATGACGGATGGGCCGCTGCGGTAGTCGGGGCGGTCGAGAAGTTTGGATGCACAGATGGGGTAGCCGGCGCGGACCCGGAGCAAAGGTCCGGGGGAAGCGCTGACGTTTATTTTCACGACACAATTACAACCGTGCCTATGGTTCCAATATTATGCGGTATCGCAACAGTTTTATCAACCATAATCTATTGGCGATCCCGACATTGGCGGTGACGTGACGCACTCCAGCGGCGTCAACAATTGACACGTAATTGCGAAATCGCAATGCTGGAACCGCAGTCCACAGATATATTATAATATCGTAGTACATATTTGCGATTGAACTACAGTGATACCAAGGTGTCTATACGGAATATTATAAAACGAATCGGAGAAATAATGTGTCTGGGCCCTAGGTCCGTCTGGATCCGTCCCCGGCGGGCATTTTAATTTGTATCTGTATTCTGTACGCGACGATAAACCGTAGCTAAAGAAAAAAAAACGATTCGGAGCGAAGTTTCTTTTATACACGTACACGTGCATTTTTCCGGTTTTTCCAACGTTTTTATTTCCCAATTATCGCGAAAGCCGCTTGGAAAATCAAAAAAATACGACCTGTCTAATGCGCCGGACAGAGAACGTTTCCTTTTAGAAAAGGTGCTACACTTGATACATCGCAGAGCGAGATTTCTGGTAGAAAAATTGTTTACAGAGTTTACAAAAAAAAAACAATAATTATAATAAACATCATTGTTAAAACAATACATTCCTCGTTACGCTCCGGGTCTAAAAGAATTAGTCGA
This sequence comes from Cinara cedri, assembly GCA_902439185.1. Classification (NCBI taxonomy): domain Eukaryota; kingdom Metazoa; phylum Arthropoda; class Insecta; order Hemiptera; family Aphididae; genus Cinara; species Cinara cedri. The sequence goes on along the minus strand of CABPRJ010000961.1, from coordinate 927,163 downwards.
GTCCGTCTACCCTGTATAACCTAACGACGATAGCGTTTGAACGCGACGAATTTAATTAAACGGGACGAGTGTAAATTGTACGCTCGTGTTTATTATGTTTTATATACAATTTTGAATTTGTAATGAGCTCGGCTTATGTTTGCCCACACCGTACCGCGTTTAAATCGTTATTTAAAGGCGTCCGAAACAGTAGCGGATTTTCAACAATATTTTCCTGTAGGGGTCCTGAAAAATCAAAATATATATTTAAAAGGTAGATACCTTAACGCCCGAAAATAAGAGCGTAGAAAAAAAAAAACAGTGTCGATGTAACTGCTTGTTCATTAGATTGTCAAAAAGAAAGAAAAATTATCAAAAAAGTCGTTCGAAATATCTAGTGTAGCCTGCACATAAATGGATCGCTCCGTACGAATTTCGGCTACGGAACTTTACAATAACGAAACGTTCTCCGATATTATTTCCGCCCGTATATACCTATCTACTCAATACCAATCGGAACTTTTAACTTTAATAACGCAAAATCCATTCGCCGCGCGCTATACGGCAATTTAATTCGATACAATACCAATGTATTTTTTATTTTATTTTTTTTTTTTTTGGAATACGAACCGTACCGCAAATCCGATATCGGTTTTATAATAGAACGTATGGCGAACATATTTTCTATTTTATACGATCAAAAACGCACGCAATCGTCGTCGGTTTAGACCGGTATCGTTAAAATTATTTCGCGTTCCCTGGATCGAGATATACGACACGTGGTGCTTGAGTGTAAATCCGCCGAGCGTTTAACGGCAATTCCGTGACGAAACGGGTACGACTCTTGCGAGGGTCAAGCCAGGAGAATTGTGGGAACCGAATAAATTAAAAGCTTGACAAATATCGATTTTGAGACAGCTTTACTGTTTTTTAAATTTCTTTTACTCCCAGAAAAAAAAAACGAGCCATGCCGCGTGTCTCGGATCGACGGTGTAAAATATTATGTTGAACGATCAAAAAACGCTGTTTGAGATTTTAAGGTTTGACAGCCATAATACCTGTCGGTCACTTTAAAAACGAACAAAACAAATATAATAATAACAACAACATAACATTGTACGATATCGGGACATTTTTTCGAGTAACGTCCTCTGCAGTGTGGCTAGTCTCCCGTCCTTTAAACAAATTTCCACGAATAGATTGAGCAAAACCTTTTCATTGACTTTTGGACTTTTCCCGGTTACTTCTCTGTCCCACTACCGGTGAGAGAGTATTTTCATTATAAAATTCGATATTTTGTTACGAAATTTACCGAGTTAATCATTTGCCATTTATTTTCGAGTAGTAACCAAAACCTTCCTTAGCAGCTGTGTCCAATGTAATATGACGTGCCTGTCCATTCGCACGCGGAAAATCTCTTTGAAAAACGTATTGCCGTGAAAAAAATCCGCAAACAAAATTCGTGTCGCTTAAATATTATATATTTTTTTATATATGTTTGTTATGTTTGTTATATATTTTTTTCAGTATTTTTCAGTATGTCTAACTCTAAGTCTCCTAAGTCTATTCCTGTTTCCTCTGATAATACTTTTAATGAAAAAATGAACAATTGACATGGTATCTAATTTAAAATCATCTCAAAAAAAAATTATTTCATTTGTTCACTACTGCAGTGAATCGTTCAAATCTCAAGAAAAGGAACTTGATTCGTTGTCTAAGCAATTAGCTGATATTATTACATAAAATAACCTACTCAAAGACAGAGTATATAACTTGAAAGCAAAATTATCTAAAGTTGAACGTGTTCAAGTAAATAACAATTATATTTCTAATGTAAAATTGTTTTTTGAACTCATAGACCGGCAGTCAAGAGCTCACAATATTATTTTATTTAATATGCCAGAATTTTCTACCACAGTTCCTGCTGATAAATGTAGTGGCACTCGCTCCTTTCTTGGTAATTGCTTTAATATTTTTGGATTATCAATGCGCCCCAGTTTCTGTTCAGCGTTTGGGTAAAGCCACTGGTAAATCTCGCCCTTTAAGGCTTGTACCTGCTGATGTGTTTGAAGTTTTAAAAGCTAAACGTAAGTTACTAAATGACCCTAAATTTTCTTCTGTGCGCGTTTCGTCGGATCAAAAGGCGAATATTTCAACTCCTTATTATCCGAATTAAAATCAAGAAGGGGTAATGGTGAAAATGATATTTTATTTTCATTAAATATTCTAACAATGTTCCGTTCATTTAAAAAAAACAGTCCATCCAACGGCAATTAAAAAAACATTTATCAATCTACTATCAAAATGTTCGCGGGGTTAATACCAAATTAAACACTATTAAAAGGAATGCTGTTCCCTTTGATTACGACATTTTATCGGAAACCTGGTTATCTGATTCTATTAGTAATGCCGAACTTGGACTTTTTAACAAATACTTAATTTTCCGCTGTGACCCGATGTGATGTCCTTGGATCGGCGATAAAAGGTGACACGCAGTGATTCGGATTGTAGCCAAGAACCAGTTTCAAAGTTATTAAATTTATCTACAGAAAAACCAGGTTGAACAATAATTGTTTGTAAATATTAGTTTTAAATCGTTTTCCATTATAGTTGGTGCTGTATATATTCCGCCTAGTTCTAATATTGTTTATTATAATTCGCACGTTGATTCGTTGGAAAACTCATTGTACTCCAATTCTAGCGCTAAGTTCTCAGTTTTAGGTGATTTTAATCTCCCGGGTATTAACTGACGTCTCATTAACAATTCAGTTTTGCCTCAATTGTTTAATATTAGCTCTCGCGAATATAATATTCTGTCGAGCTTATCTCGCTCTAATTTGATGCAATTTAATCTATTATTTAATCGCGTGTGTTCACTATTAGATCTCGTTTTTTCTAACGTATACAATGTCATTGTGTTCTCCTGCTGCTCATTCACTTGTCCTTCTGATTATGATTACCATCCAACTTTAGATATAAACTTGCCTGTTTCTTCCATAGAATATTTAGATTATATGGAATATGTTTATGATTTCAATAACTGTGATTACGACTCTATTAGATTAATTATTGCGTTTGTCGATTGGAATGGCACATTTAATAACTTCAGTATAAATAATTCCGTGGATGTTTTTTATTCTCGTATTAATGATATTAATAACGTAAAATATTCTAAAATATGTCTGTCATCTTCTAATTATCCTTTATGGTTTAGTAGTGAGTTAAAAAAAACCTAATTTATTCAAAGAAAATAGCTTTTCAAACGCTTTTACTGAATACTTTTCCAGTGTATTTAATCCCTTGTGTTACTTTCCCGCATTTATCTCATACGAGAAATATATCTTTATTGAATTTCAATTCTGTATCACCGTCCTTACGGGATGTCTTTGATGAACTTAATCACATTAGTAAAAAAATTAGTCCCGGTCCTGATAATATCCCGAACATATTTTTCCCTGAATGCAGATTTGTTTTATCGATTCCCTTATTGTATTTGTTTAATTTGCCGCTTGAATCTGGTATTTTTCCTAGCAGGTGGAAATTGAGTCATGTCTAATATTTAAAGGTGACAATGTCTTGGCAAGGCTGATGTCTAATTATTAGCCTATTTCAATTATTTATTACATCCCTAAAATGTTTGAAAGTATTGTTATTGAAAGGCCAACTCCATTAGGTAAAAACATTACTATTGAGAAACAACATGGTTTCTAAATGCTTTCAATGTGGGTAATCAGGTTGATGGAACTTATAACGATTTTCCAAGACGTTTTATAAAATTGATCATAACATCCTTTCTGCCAAACTTTATAATTTAGGTTTTCGTAATCCTTTATTTTTCGTGGTTAGTTTCCTTTGTTATGGGTAGAATACAATGCGTTAAAATTAAAAATTTTAAGTCACCTGTATATGATGTTACTTCTGGTATTCCCCAGGGGTCGCGCTTAGCTCATTTTTTATTTAACATATTTATAAACGGTATAAATGTTCTGAATTTCCGTTTTTTACTTTTTGCGGATGATTTAAAAATTGTTCGAATTATAAACTCCTTTGACGACGCTAAACTACTATAAAACGATCTTAATCAACATTGTGATCGGTGTGAATTAAATAATCTTTTTTTCAATGTTGGGAAATGTAAAATTATGACTTATTCTAAAAAAACGTGAATATCTATTTTATAATTGTATGCTAAATGAAGTTGAAAAGTCTAGAGTTTTTCATAATAAAGATTTAGGTTTATTTTTTTTATTTATCTTTATTATATAATGGATATTTTGTTCACACTCTCAATAAATGTTTCATATATGTTGGGCTTTTTATGAAAAACATGTTATGGTTTTAATAACTCCAGACCTCTGAAATCGCTATAATGTTCTTTTGTTCACTCAGTATTACATCGAAATTCAATTGTTTGGTCCCCATACGCATCGGGTCCGGTTAGTGCTATTGAAAGTATCCAGAATCGTTTTTTAAGTTTTTCGCTTAAGTTAAATGTGGTATTTGAAATGGAAAACATTCATCATATTCAACTTTATTATCAACAACTAATTTAGAAACTTTGGCGGTCAGAAGAGCTCGTTCTGATCTTTGTTTCGCTTTTAAATTACTTAATGGATTTATGCAACGTTCAGTACTATTAGCCCAATGTGATTTTTCTGTCTCAGTATGTCATATTAGACAATCTAATACGTTTTACGTGCCATTCCGTTGTGTAAATTACTCTCAAAATCCTCCGATTATAAGACTAATGGGCTATGTAAATGAGTTAAAAGTAGATTTATTCTGTATAATAATAATATATGTTTGTTGAATGTACACACCTTAATAACCTTTTGCTCAGCTTATGATTGTTCGCGATTATTGTATTATGCAGCTAATTACCGTGTGTTCTAAATTGTACATACTCGCAAGATGTATTCACGATTATTGTATTATGGTACTGTTTACCGTGTAGCCTGAATCGCAAACTATACGATCTGTATTATATTTTTTCATCGGGCTTCGTCCGTTTAAATAAACAAATAATAATAATATAACAATTGTAATATTAAATACTCGCCGGTTAACTTTCTGCCGTAAAAAAACGTCTTTTGTAATTAAACTCGATAAAACCGTAATGTCGTAGCGTTTCGTCCCGAGGACTTTGGCAACACTCGACGTACATAATATCGTTTTTCCTGCGGCTCATGTCCATTACGTCATACAAACAGGACGATTCACTGTAAGTGTGTTACCGAAAGGTCGGGCGAACGGCAAACATAGCGGGTGAAAGCGTACAGGATTTTTTTTATATTCGAGTCGTTTGAAATTATTAAAAAATCAAAGTCCCCCCCGGAACGTCGCCGACGGTTGTCAACGGCCGTTTTAGATCCCGGGCGCGGCGATAATAAACCCATAGCCCGTTTCCGGCATTGTTGAGCAACGCGTTCCCGACGGAACGGCTCCCGGGACCGATTCCTTTTCGGAGGAACGAGTGAACGAATTAATTCCGTTATTTCTTCGGAAGGAATCGGGAACGCGAGTCGGTTCGTTATTTTTAGGAATAGGAACGAAACACATTGCAGTTCATTTGTTTTTAACGAAGAAATACACGGAATCTAATATATCGGAATTTTAAACACGCCAATTCCAAGAAGTAAGAATACAGTTACTCCGGTTTCAATTGAACTGATCAACTCGCACTACACTTATTTTTTTTATGAAAACCAAGTACCCATCTGCACAAGTAACAAATGAAAACCCTCAATATCAAATTAATTGTAATAAATTTAAATACTGCAATATCATTAGTGATATTATTATTTTAAAACGTAGAATATAAAAATATAAAAAGATTTTTCCGGTGTGCATTGAGTATTCACAAAAAAAAAACAAAAACAGGAACTACTTCCTTTTTAACGAACAATGAACGGGAATGAATTCCTTTTTTTAAATAAGGAACGAAGAACGGGAACAATATTTTTGGTTTTTTGGCAGTAGGAACGTGGAAAGGGAACGAATTATTTTTTAAAAAGAACTTTTAACAATACTGATATAGTAGCTGTACGCTAATAGTCTCGCTCGTTATTCTGATTTGTGTTTTTTTTTTTTCGGTTAGTAAAAACGATCTGAAAATCGTTCGCATCGTACCGTCCAAAAGGTTCGGATTTTCGGCACAACGGTATTTTATTTAAAAAATATGTTTCTACATTTCCGACTAATGACGATACATCGGCTTTGTTTTTGTCGATTTCCGGCGGCGGTTACGTAGGCTGTGCTCTACGCCGCGTCTGACTACCCGTTTACCGAACTCCGCTCAGATTCGATTTCGACTACAATGATTGATTTATTGCCGCGATCGATACGTTATATTATACGAGTACGTAAACTCAATTAACGTTTATCCAATAAACTTTCCGAATTTCCCGCCTACACGACGGACGGCCTACCGCGACGCGAAGTATTTTTTTTTTATTTTTGTTCGTGGTAAATTACAACGGCGGCTATAATAGTTGGTGTTGTGTAGAGAGTATCGTTTTTAGGCATTGTATCGCACTGTCAGAACGGCGGGTGACTGTGCAGTAACTCGAAAACTACGATTCTGAGTGTCGTAACAGTCGTTACGGTTAATTTTATAATTATACGTTTTTAAATGTACGCGAAAAGTGATTTTCTTTTAGTCCTCACACCGAACTAATACCTAAAATCCACACGCCGGTCGCTGTAGATATCAAAGCTGCAGAGCATTACGAGTTAATAAGTTAAAGTTAAATCGATTTAACTTTTTAACTTAATTAATTCCGTTTTTTTTTTTTTGAACTTTTAACTTAATTGTTAACAGCTTGAGGATTACAAAAGAGATAACTTTTAATTAACTAGAGTTAATTTTATATTTAAACAAGTTGAGTTGGTTTCAATTTTTATACATATGCTTGTATAAAATATAAATATATTATTATTATTATCGACAGACATTTTAAAATTCGAATTGTTATGAATATCCGCTATTTTTTACTGTTGTCCCCAATTGGGAGTTGTAGATAGATTATTAGGCCATAATAGTAAGCAATCGACAATATGTACATTTTTTTTTTAGTTAAAAAGTTAATTTTAATTTTTGGTCAACTTCTAACTTAGTTGAATAAATAATAGATTATTTTTAATAAACTTTTAATTATTAACTTTGTTTTAATTTAATTTAACTTAACCGAGTTATCAAAAATCATTGTCTTTCCCGGCCTTGGTAAATGTGAACGCAATGTGTGTGTATTATCGTAAGATTATACGCTTGCTGCATTTAAATCGACTCGGTTAAAGTCCGCTACATTGGATAATGTATCAACTAAAAAAATTAAATAATTACATTTTTACGCGAGATAATTAATTTGACAATTAAAATATTTTGTTTTTTATTTTTTTTTCGTTCTCTTGTAAATTAGATAAATACAAAATTCGATACGATTACACGAACACAATGTATACATTCTGTTTTCTATCGGACATGATGAAAAACGCTTGAAAATCTCTAATCTCGTTTTTCGAATTACAACTTATACGCGCTACGCGTCTACGTATTATTATTATTATTATTGTTATTGCGATGTTGATAGCGCGGCCGCGGCACTCGGATTGTATTTGAACCGCCGTTCGGTACGTTATGCCGTAGCGGGATGTATGCGTGTACGTTTTTATCCCAAAGTAATTAATCATTGCGTTCTAAATACGATTGTTAACGAACTCTCCGCCGTACGCGCGTGCATATACGTACACGTTGTTGTTGAATAAATCGCATTACCAAACGAGTAATTTCATTATTAATCAAGTAATTTGATCATGTAATAATAGTAATAATACGCGCGCATTTCCAATTTATTAGACTGTGTTTGTAGAGACTAGAGAGAGAGAGAGAGAGAAAGACCGAGTGAAGGAGAGATACTCGGTTCTTAGTTAATCTTAAAGGAATACCGTTCACACGTTTCCGACGAAATGCCGCAGCATATTAATACAACATTACAGTTAATCCGACGGTAAACTTTTATCTATACAAATACGAGAAAACTTTGCGATCGGTTTATTTAATTCAATTTAATGTACGCCCGAAATTCAGTTCGACTGTATTATGCGCACGTATTACGATGATTATAAACCGGATTTATCCGTTCCTGAAATTCACAAAAAACTAAAAATCGGGTAGATAATTACCCTCCCCTTCAAACGGATCTAACTTGTTGAATATAATTGACTAACGCTACAAAAATGATTAACACTATGAGTGATTTTATTTTTACACAAATTGTGCGTGGACGTTAGAAAAATAAAACTCTCCGTCTTAGGCAATCGTTTTCATAGTGTTGGAAAGCAATTCCGGACATGCAAATTTTCCATTTTCCGAGTTTTTAGTTTTTTCTAAAACATCAAAATATTAAATTTATATTACACGCAAACGCGATTTCGGGTATAATTCGATATTACGTTAACATCTATCGGGAACAATGCTGGAACGATATTCAAAAGACGCCTCAACGACGGTCCACGGTGGTAATATTGTTACGGTGTTTCAATCGTCGGGTACCTACCTACCAATAACTTGTCCGCCTGTTCGGAAACGTCCATATTTTATGTTATTACAATGCCGACCGTACCGGCGAAATTATTTCGTCGTTATTTGCCGCCGCCGCCGCCGCCGCCGGAATATTGACTCCTCAATCGAAGTTTGTTGCTTTGTCGGCCACTTAAATTAATTAAGTTGACAAGGGTTTACCCCCCTCCGCGATGCACCGCAAAAATGTCCGGCGCTACCGAAATGCGGCTAGCCGCTCGTACGATCGCGTGCGCCGTAAAATAATAATTCGTAAGTACACGATATTCGACGTAATGCTGTTTTCGGACGTTCCGATATTAATCGACGGCGCGGTGTACTATAGCAGTGTTGCAAAGGCGTGTTGCGCGATTAAACGCAGGTACGCCTAACACGTTGAAGTGTACATATCACAGGCCGGCCGCGCGCAGCGTATTTTTAATGCACGGCGCAAACGATACACACATGGATTCTGGAACGTTTTTTCACGACCCCCGAAATGTTGCGGAAAGAAACGAAAAACCCGCTCAGAATCTAAAATTCAATACATTGCAACGTTGAATTCGATTGAGGCGAACATATTTTTGTCGACACGAAACTTCGCTTCGAAATGTCATACTCACGTTGCTTAGGTGCGTGATTTGGGTTTTTGTTACGGATTGAAAAGGAAAACCAATGAGACAATGATAGCAACCGCATCGCATAACAAAAAATCTGCCAAAATAACGGGGCTTACCGTCCACATATTAAAGCGCATTTGGACTTTTAGTTTTAATATTAAACTTTCATTGGCCTATTATCAAACCAATAAAGATAAGAACGACATTCACAGATCGTTTGAATGTTTAAGAGAATACGAATATGAAATGCATCACGATTCAATAATATGTTTATTCGCTCGTTTGAAAATTGAAATATGGAAGAAAAAATAAAAAATAGCGCCAACTTTGCGCAGTTCAGGCTTTTACGTATTTACGATTTATAATAGGTCAAAGTGAGTTCTTTCACTGTGACACTGAAACGGACGTCGCAAAGTTATCCCTGTTGAATGTAAATTCGCTATACCGTACGTTTGTAGTCGGAGACATCGCATGCGGGTATCCGCGTCCAGTTTTAAGTGCTTACAATTATTTATGTTATAATATTATCGAAAAATACTGCATAGGGCGTCCCGTTAAGAACGCTGAATTTAAATTTCCCCCTTTTTTTTCGTGTGTGTTGGCTGGCCTGTTGTTCTTATCATAATTATCTTACAACTCCCCGCAATGAAACGCTGTGAAGGTTTTATCGATTAATTTTGTTTTATCGATTTATGTTGATTGTTTCTAATACGTTTTGTTTGTAACCACGGTGTGACTAACCATTCGAGAACGCGTTTTGGTTGTTAAGATTTTTTTATTACCATAATGAAAGTTATTGTCGGCTCGTTAGGTGCCTCATTTCGACCCGTGATCTGTCCATGATGGCGCCACTGTTTAGGCATAATTTTCATCATGGCTATAAAAATTCTTGACAACCAAAACGCGTTCTCGAATGGTTAGTCGCACCGTGGTTACAAACAAAAGCTATTAGAAACAATCGAAATAAATCAATAAAACAAAATTAAACGATAAAACCTTCACAGCGTTTCATCGCGGAGAGTTTATAGACGATAACGACAGGAAAAACAGGTCGGCCAACACTCAAAACGAAAAATACCGAGCAATTTATATCCGGCGTTCCTAATAGGATACCCTACAGTCTGTATTGTATACGATAATAATTGCGCTGTGAAAACTCGGATGACTAGTGGCTCGTTTCGTTACGAACTCGTTCCGTACGGTTTTTCGAACGAGAAAAGAAATTATGTTTCTCGCTACATTTTTTTATAGGCGCATTATTTCGAATTATCACGTACGCAATTGTTATTGTTCGCGGAATTCGTCGGCTGTTTACGCGGCCCATGGCGCAGCCCTAGTGGATAACGTCGAATCTCGATATGACAAGACGATCGTGCATCGTGTTCGTGTACAATATGCAGGGCGTTCGGTCCACCGCAAGACACTCATTATCTCGGGAAGCATTGAATTTTTTCGGAATTCGTTTTGCGATAACGTTTAAGACACAGGCAGCTCTGCAATTGCCGGTGGCCGATCGATAACACATTCGTGCGACGGCGCGGACTTAAAAGTGTAATGTCCCGTCGACGGATTAACGTCAACGATCGAAAATGTCAGGCGCCGGAACGTATTTTAACAAACACATTGTCTGTTCGTGGGATTTTCAGCGCGGGTTTCCGTTTGAGTATCGACAGTAAATGGCGGCGCTTCACCGTCGAAAACAAAGGCGACGGAAAGTAACGCGAAAGCGAAATTGTCGGACCGATCGTTTCTGAAAATGTCTTGTGAAAACGAATTCGGAAAAAACAAAAAACCAAAAATACATATTTATATACACATAAAACAAATGCAGACGAACAAACGCTTTCCGAGACGAGTGAGTTTCTCACGGCGGGCCGATCGCTCTGTGCGCGCGCATGCGTTCGCGTCCATCATCCGGAACGTCCGATCCCGGTTTCTGAGCCGGGCACGACCACTGCGCGTACGCGGCGGCTCAAAAGCGCGCGGACGGACCGCGAACGGTTTTTCCGGAATTCGGCCGGCGCGTCGCGTTACGGCCGTTGTTATCGCGCGGCCGTAACCGTACACGGGGCGTCTCGGACGACGCGGCCATCGCATCACGCGCGCGGGACGTACGCGGCGCGGACGGGCGCCGGTAATACGCGCGACCACTCCGCGGCGCGACGACGCCGACGACGGTGTCGACTCGTCGATGTGACAACGTAATTTTGATGCGCCGACGTTGCCCGTTGTCCATGGCCCTGCCGCCGACCCCGCGGCAGTGGCGGCGCCGGCGGTCGCCGCGCGACGTTAAACTGTTATCCGCTGTCGCGCACCGAGACGCGCGTGATTGTCGGCGCCGCTTTCGGGCCGCGTTTACCGTACGCGAGGGCCGTAGCCGTTTGACGGCGACCGCGACGACGGCGACGAGATCGCGGGGAGACGTACGCCGAAAAAAAAGGTTTTAAGGGGTGAGGGAGTGTTTTTTTTTTTTTTTTTTTAAAAAAACTCGGTTACCGAAAATCGGACGTGTTTTTTTTTCTTTTTTCCAATAAACACGCGAAAGATCGGGTCGGGTGTCGGGTCGAACCGAACGTTCAAACACCCAAAACCTGCGCTTGACGGTTGATATTACGGCCGCGATACGTTTCCGGCCGTTTATTCAGAGCGGACTTGCACTGCGCATTGTCCTCGTATCGAAAATATACAAAAAAAAAAAAAAAAACCGTTCTGGAATAACGGGGACGGGTGCAGCCGCTGTTACGGGTAATTTAATGTATATCTGCAAGCCGCGATTAACCATCGTTAATGAAAAACCGATTATGAACGGACTTCGGTTGACGGCGTTGTTCCTTTGTCAACAATATATGTATACGTATCATGTCATAGTATGCTAGTGGCCATAGTAAAATAATTACATATTTTCTTTAATAATATTTGTTTAATATTTTACCTGTATTCCTGTTTTTCCCGTTCATTGGGAATAATCAAAAAATGACCTCCTTCGAGTACCTCCCCGGTCAGATTCCCTTTCAGAAAAAGTGCTATCGTTAAAAATCGGAGCAAAAATTGCTGGTAGAAAAGTTGTTTACGAAGAAAAAAAAAAAATTTATAAACAGACATTGTAAAACCAATATACTCTTCGCTCCACTCCGAATCTAAAATAAATAAACTTGGCGAAAATCGTAATAATTATTATATAAATCGAAGATGCCGGGCGAAATCGTTTATTTCGCATCCATGTAAAAATGAATATCCGGTGAACATTTCTGGTCCACAGTTATTTCCCCGTATCGAATATTACAATGTAGGAAAAGAGTAGAAGGAAGAAATCGTAGATTTTCAATAAACCCGAATAGCTTATTATATAGTTGCTAGTAAATATTTCCGTTTTTCGGAAGATTTTTTTTTTTTTTTTACTAGTGTTTTTCTCGTTATTGAACAATACCAATACGTGTACGTGTAGACGGAATATTGAAAATCGGCGTTCTCAATGCACCTGCAACTATATTGATCTGAAATGAATGTTCCGACGAATAACAAAAAAAAAATAGATAAAAGTGATACAATCGCAACAAAACAAAACGTATTCCTCGCACAGTTCCAACTCCGAAAAGAATAAGAAAACTAATTCGCTGATTAACTGCGTAAAACCAATCGATCAAAGTCGATTTGGCGATCGATATTATCAACTGGTTAGATTATCACGTTAAGTTCGAAAACGTTGTAATTAATTTTAAAAACTATTTTCGATATTACGTTTAAACAAACACGATTTTACACAATACAATACAAATCTCAAAGCTGTTGAATTATCCTGTTTTATTTTTTTATTATTATTATTATTATTTTATTAGTCAAACACATTGTAAAAACAATTAAAATGTCGCTCGCGTAATTTTAAATTATTATTATAACTATTTTTCGTTTAACGGCGCCAAAAAAAATTGACATGGCCAATGAATAACTTTTTATGTATTTTATGAAAAAAAAAAAAATCTCCTACAAAAAACACCGCACTTACGTAACCGTTATGTGTGACCTGGGTATGCTCTGGATAAATAAATAATCGATCTGTAAAATGATTAATTGTATGCAGTCAGTGAAAACTTAAATGTAACACAACGTTTTCGAGACACCCTGTACACAACGTTCGCCCCGTATTGCATCGGTTCCAATCTCAGGACCGCGAGTACGTACACTTACCTAAGTAAAAAGTTTTCGAAATTTAAATATAATGTACTATAATACGGTGTACCTAGGTATATTATATATTGTATTATTAATTTAATATTCAAACGAAAGTTGTAAAAACTTGATAAGTCTTATCGCGTACGTTCATATCTTTACCTGAATTATTCAGCGTGCACGATATTTCGGAACGTATTTTTTAATAATACGTACAATAACAGCGCAAAACGTTCCGAATATATATATATCGGGATTTCGGCCATTTTACATCACCGTTGAATATTGACGATTATTTCGTCGGTTTGCGTTTTGGATTTCTAAAGACCGCAATGCTATTGGCTCGGCGTGTAACCGAGGGGGCGTTTATAGTTTTCAGTTTACAGGATTACGCGTATTGTCGTGTGTTGTTGAACAGGTTTACCCTTTTGCCTACAGGAGGACTCGTTGGATTTCGATGTTGCAATTAAATGATTATTTCGTGGCGATGCGTCGCAACGATTCGTTTGCACATTTTTAAAAGTGATAATGTGTACCTACGGGACGGGCAAGCAGACGGGCAGTAGACGGGCAGTGAACGGCACAAGAAGCCGCCGGCTAAATTGGGCGGGTGGGGCGCATGCGGGATTCGCGGCGCTCTGTCACGCGGAATAATGCGCGAAGGAAATATAGGCGAAGTGCCGGGACGTCCGTGGCGCAGCGCCGGTGGTCACAGCCCATCCGGGCCCGGGCTCGGGCCGCACGGGTAAGGTTACGGCGACTTGACCGAAACCGGTCGGCGAGAGAGAATAAAACAATCCGCGCGTCGTCGCCGCCGCCGCCGCCGCCGTAGGCATTCGCGCGACGCGCAAAACGCCTAAAATAGACCGGTACACGGACACGGTGATTGCGCGTGTATCGTATTGGGACCGCGGCGTTATATTGTTTTCATGAATAATTAATGCGCGCACGGAATATTATGCCGCGTAACTGCGTTATAGGCATTTAGACTTCACACGTGTACGTAACATTATTATTTGCATAATTGAATACGATTATTAAACGTCCCCTCGACGTTACGCAGTTCCTTAATGGGTCGCGTACGCTCGCGTCAGTACACACTGTCCCGGTTCAACCAACCGGCAACGTGACGTGGATGGCGAAAGCACGCGCGCGCGCGGACCGAGCACGACCGTCTCGGTTTGCAATTTCGGTTTTCGAGCAAACGCGCCAACGATAATCGCGACACTGAAAGAGAACGGGGAGAGCAAGGCGATGAGTATTTTTTTTTCAAATCTACTCGTTCGTATTGAGCTCCCCCTGTTCTTCAAACTCGAACTTGCGTATACTTTAACGTCGCAATCGGCGTAATTGGGAATTCGTTCTGGGGATGGGGGGGAGGGGGAGGATAGACATTTTTTTTTTTTACACGCAAAATACTAAAATTTCAAGTACGGTGGCGAGTGCCGGTAGTTTGGAATACTACGCCATCGAAAGATCCTAAAGCATAATGTATACACAAAATTATTTCAATTTGCTTTAAAAACCCTACACGATTTAGTACCTGTACAACATCATAATAAATCATTCACAATTAAATATTGAATACTCGTGTAATCAAATTAAATGTTATTTTTATTAATGGTGTTTTTCCTTTTTTTTCCCGTAATTTTATTAGTTTAGAACTGCAGTTTTTATGGGGAAAAAAAAAAATTATTATTTTAACTTTTCGACTTTTCACGAAGGCACGAACTCCGCGAGCCGACAAACATAAAATATTAAATAGATGGCATAAAAATACAACGGAAACAAATAAAATAATCTTTTGAATTTATAATAAAGAGTATAATATTATTATAGTATTAATAATGTAATAACCGTCGACCACTAAAAGTCTGACAAATAAAAATGGCATTACGTCAACGGTCAATCTCAACAATAATCATAGATTAAATTTTTGATTAAATAATCTAATCAAAAAAAATTAAAAAATTAAATAATGACGCGCCCGTTACTCATTATCAGTAAGTTTCCATGTACAAACCTATTTACAGATTTCTTTGAATTCGTGGTATTATTTAAATAAATTCTACATACATTTTTATTTCATAATATTTATATATATACGTATGTATGTGTATTATTATAAAGGCTCTGGGGAGGATCTATCCCTCCCTCAATCACGCCCCTGTAACGTCGTGTAGACAAATCAAAAGTGATGCAACTGTATGATGATAAATTATTCTTGTAATAAAGAAAATGTATACATGAAAAGTAATTCCAACGTACAATCCTAGTTGAGAATAATTCGTTTTCAAAATCGAAATCCGTCGGACGTAATTTCTGCAGTTTTATATGACTTTTCGGTCTAAAACGTCATATTTGTATACAACGTAATAACGGAAATAAACCTGCCCCCCCCCCCCCGAAGCGGATATCATGGAATAGTCTTATGCCCTTATCGCATCGAGACGGTCCAATTTACAATTAAAACTCTAAGCTGAAAATTTCAACGTAGCGTTTCCGAGCGTAGCGAGGGGATTTATTGGTTTTATTAAGATGTTTATTTTTTCTTTCTTTCTTTCTTTTTTCTTGTTTTTAGTCTGTGGACACGTTTTTTCCCAGTAAACTTGCTCTGATTTTTACGTGTAGCACTGTTTCTATAAACTCAAGTTGTCTTGATGGCACTTTAAATAGGTCGTTTCTTGAGTTTCGATGTCATTCTTTAAATAAAAGCACTTAAGTGGGAAAAAACGTATAATTTCACGATTTTATTATTTTATAAAAACACGGACGGTGTTTTCTACCAGAAAAATGGTTAAATCGAAAAATCACAAGATACCCTTTTTTTTTTTGCCTTTTTGATTTACTTTCTTACGGTATCATCGACAAAACTTTTGAGCCACTTTTGAGCTTTGAAAGAATTCTAATTTTTGAGTGTTTATTTGCTGTAATTCGGTTACAAATACACTTGAAATTTGGTAATAATACTTATATTGGACTGACCTAGACGTGGTAAAATCATCGGACGATTTTTTTTTTTTTTCAATAAGCGTTTTGAAATCAAATTTAAACGAAAATCACAAAAAAAAAAAAATTACGACACTTCAAATAGTGTATTATCGAATTGCGCTCGGAATCGTCCTTCGTCAAGCAATGGTTTATCGTTGCTTACAGATACAAATGAAATAACGCCAGTATCAGCTCTTTTTCCGTATTGCATATTCTTCGGCCGGCAAAGCAATCGCGTCAAGTTCTTCTCCATCGTTTCTCACTCGTCCACTCGCTACGAAAATTCAAATACCATCCGATTGTGGACGTACCACCGAAAATTAATCCGTCCGACGCGAAAAATTCGTTTGTCTGTAAAAACGTTTGTAATTCCGATAATACGTTGGGTTTTCGCGGGCTATGAAATAACGTAGAAACACGATTAACATTCGAGGGGCCTCTATTCCCATTGATCAGTATAGAGACTATTATAGAGTGTGTTTATCGTCATTATCACAGAAATATCAAATGTCTGCACTGTTAATAGTTTCGGTGATGGCGAATTGATCGTTATCACTCGTTATGGCTACAGTTGTACGTTTAATGACGTACGGTCCGAACCGGTTCCCTTACCGACCCTCACGCGCATAAGGCGTACATCAATCTAAGCGTTTCGTTTCGATCGGCTGCCCGTATTCGCCTCTCGGAAAACTGTAATATCGCGTCGAGTTTCGGTCACCTTGTTTTTTTTCCGTCGATTTCGAACCACTGTGCGGCGCCGCGGTATTTGTTCGTTCCGTCGAGTCCGAAGCGAAATCCGTCGAAACGACGCGGCAACAAAACGGCCGTTGTCGGCGGTGACGTCAGCGCGGCTACCCCCGGCCGAGTGCGGACGGCGTCGGCGGCGGCGGCGGCGGCGGTCGGACCGGCCGACGTTTGTCATCGGTATCCTCTCGAAACGCGATCCGACGTAATGACGAACCGGAGTGCGATTGGGGGGGAGGAGTAAACGAAAATATCGTCAAACACCGGGAGAGACGACAACGACAATAACGATGACAATAATGCCGGCGATATGACGGGGGCTACGCCGCGACAACAAGTGTACGCCGCAATAACGCGTCGTCGTTACGATCGCGTGCGTACACGCGGAACGCGTCTAGCCGGTGTTGCCGCCGCCGCCGCCGCCGCCGGCCGTTCCGTAGGTTGTCGCGAGTGTACAGCTGCTGTTCGCTGCTGCGGGCCCGGCGGAAGGCGGTGGAAAAAAAAAAAAAAACCAGTTTTTCGGGTGGGAGAAACGGATCCGCGGCGGCCGCACGAAATTTATAATAATAAACGCGGCGGCGGCGGCGGCCGCGTAAAATCGTCTCGGCCGTAGCGTCTCGCGTACTCGCGTCAGTGCGTGTCCGTCTGTCGTGCGTGTACACACGTCGCCGGTTGCCCGCGTTCCGTTCGCGTGTCGTTCAGTTGACGCGAGTCGCGCGCTACCGCATCGTTCCGGTTCGCTTCGTTCGGGAGCGAAAGAAAATTGCGACGACGGCGACGGTTTTCGTCCGTCTTTTAATCGATATCGTTTTGATCCGGTCGTATTCCGGTACGGACCGACCGCACGAGACGGCGCCGATATTTCCGTACGGGGCCGAGAATGCGCGGCTGACCCGCCGCCGCCGTAGCCGCAGCCAAATGGCCGACGGATGGCCGGCCGTGGCCGTCGTCCTGTTCGCCTGCGCCGCGGCGCCGCTGCTGCTGTCGGCTCCGGCCGAAGGCGGCAGCGGCGTCACCGCGGCCGCGGCGGACGACGACGGACCGCGCCCGCAGCCGTCCGCGTCGTCGTGGTGTCTCAAGAAGGAATGCAAGTGCGCGGACGTCGCGTCCGCCGACCGGCCGTCCGACGACAATGACGACGCGCAGCGACCGGTCTCCGTCCGGTGCACGTACACCGGCGAAAAGGTCGGTACACCCTGTCGTTATACCATGTCGCCGAACATTGTTGTTGAAACGTGTTCTCTGTTTTTTTTTTTTCCCCCACTCTCGTATAAAACGCGGTCTCACGTTTTTGATTACGTTGTTCCGTTGCGGCGCGCTAGGACCGCCGCGCAACAAGTGCGAACACGTCCTACCGTAACCGACGGGCCGTCGCCGTGACCGGCGAGCGGTCGCGTCGTGATGGCTGCGAAACGTTTCCCCCCCAATTATCGCCACCCCACCACCCCGGGGGTTGTCTCGATTCGGGGCGACATCGCGCGCGCGTTAATTCGAACATCGGTTGTTTGTGTGGATCGTTGTTATAGAAAAAAAAAAAAAAAAAACGGTTTTCGAACGAATTATTGCGAACAAGGCGCACGGCGTTTTTGATTTTCGCCCCCCCCCCTCCCCCCCCGGGCGACGAATCGCGATTTCTGCGCGCGGTCGGAACGGGAACGACGGGTTCATTACAGCGAAACGGCCTCGACGGACGCTATTCGACGCCGCCGCGCACCGATCGAGTCCCGATACCCGAACGGGGAAAAAACGATATGCTGACAACCGAGTCCCCGGGTGTAAACGAGACGTGTACAAACCGAGTCCGCGCGGTCGGGAAACCAAAAACACACCGATCGAGTCCGGGGGTCGTTTTGGGTGAACCATAAAACCGACCACAATATTCGAACACGGAGACGGCCACTACGCGATATCGTTCGTATTATCATTTCCGGGCCATCTTCGTCAGGCGATACTTGTAATCTCGATTCGTCCGCGGCAAATATTTGAACACGATTCGAATGTACACAGTGTTTATCGCATACGTTTTTGCCAATGTGAAAAATGTATTTCGGTGTTTTTTTTTTTTTTATTTCTTTTTCAATTTAACAACGGGATTCGGTCAGCGTTGAAAAACGGACCCGATTAGTATTGTAACAAAAATGTCGAGGTACTCAATTGGGTATATGCCTAAAAGCAACCCGGGACTCGATTCGTCCGGAAAGGTTTTGTCGGGGCTCGGTTCGTATGCAGCCTTCGGCGCGTTCGGAAAGTATCCCGTCAAAGGTCGCGCACGCGTGCGTAATATTATTATTTCTATAGCTACGCGTTATCGTGCACCGTCGCGGAATACATTTTTTTCCTCCGCAAATGCCAATGCGAAATCCCGTTTGACGCGCGGCGCCGTCGCCGCAGTCCCGTCGCTTCCCCGTGCGGCCAGACGTTTGGGACGGGAGGGGTTTCGAAATTCGTAAATCCGCCGGAAAACCATCGGGACCCTACGCCATACCGCTATACGCTTCGACCGACTGCTTATGGCTTTTTTTTTTTTTTTTTTTTTTACATCACTGCGCCGACGGCTGTCGATTAGAAAAA
>CABPRJ010000961.1:849070-907412 GCA_902439185.1 Cinara cedri | reverse complement strand
GGGGGGGGGGGGGGGGGGGTCGCGTCACGCGCGTACGAATTAAAAAAAAAAAAAAACAAACAACGCACGTTTTCAACACGTATTTGAATAGTTTATCATGTTATACTCAAACGCGGATGAAGTGGGATGTCCAGACACCCGAAACACCCACTTCCCTCTAGTCTGGTTGCGCCTTATTTTCGTCTTCGTTCAAAAAGCGCTTGTACGGTTGATAATAGCGGATGTGCAGATAGCTCGCACGCGATGTGTCGTGCTTAGTGTTTTTTTTTTTTTTTGTACATCACTGCGCCGACGGCTGTCGATTAGAAAAAATAAATCTAAAATGTTGTTAAAATTAAACAAAAAAAAAATATATATATTCTCACGCGCTCAGATCGTTCTGCGATGGCTTTACGACATTCTAGAAGCGCTTTAAGTCCCCTCTCCAATCCGATACTTTATGCTATTCCCTTAAACTTTGTCCGGTTACACTTACTATAGTAACATTATCCTACTTTAAGCAGTTATTCTCCGATTCCTCCGTACTCTCGCGTCGCTTTTTCCGAACCTTTTCGCAAGGCCGTGTTGGTAAAAAAAAAAAAAAAAAAACAATAATAAAAAAAGGCCGACATACTACGCACAATGAGCGGGGGCCACTGTTGTAGGTGAGAAGCGGGGAAAATATTACGATATAGAGGGAAATTTGATTTATATCCGTTCGCTACGGCGCGGGGTTTGTCGGCCAGTAAAAACTAGAAGTCGAGTTGCGGGAAATTTACGACGTACATCGAACAACAGCGCGGAACTGGCGTACTGACAATTTTCCGGATTGCCGACGGTTTTTCCGTAGATATGATTTCGAAAATAAAAAAAAAAAAAAAACACCCCCTCCCCCGCAACGAACGAGACGCGGGGCGTACGCGTGCCGCGGCCGTGAAAAAAGTCTCCAGATTTCGATTTCCACGCGCGATTTCGGGATTTTCGTTTATTCGATATCCGGTCAGACCGCGGCGCGTCTCTGTCGGTCCGTTTCCGGACACACGTGCGACCATCCGCATCGGCGATGCTGCGGCCGACGCCCGCCGAATGTTCACGCGTTTATTTCGGCGCGCGTCCGCCAACGTACCGCGATAAACGTGTCCGTAGAAATTATTAATTCGACACCGGGGTTTAGATTTCGGGCGGCAGAGGTCATTCGGTCGGTGCGCGCGCGCGCGTGAGTGTGTGTGTGTGTGTGTGTGTGTGTGTTGTGTGTTGTGTGTTGTGTGGATTAATATTATTATTGTTGTGGGACGACGTCCGAGAGCGCGATCGGTCGTCTCGTTCGTTCGAATAAAAAAAAAAAAAAACGCTAATTGATTTGATCCGCGCGACGTGTCGTCGGCCGCGACGACCGTCGTCCGCGGCGTATTGCGGTTTCGTACAAATGCGGTTTTTCTATGGAAAAAAAAAAAAAAAAAAAAATGGAAAAAAATTTACCGTGCCGGCGAAAAGAAACGATTTTCGGCCGGCGACAGTGACCGGGCAAACAAGAGGGGCGCGGCGGACGAAACCGGATACGGTTCGCGGTCGGCACCGTTGCGGACCGGGGAGGAGGCGTTTACGGGATCGTGCACGCGGAAATCCCCGCACGCGGTGGAAATCGCCGCGACGAAGCGGTTCCGAGCCCGGGCGAACCGGGCGTCGGCCGCGCGTTTTTTTCCCCCGTGTCCACCGTTGTAGCCGATATCGTAACTCATAGGGAATCGTCGAAACGTTTACGAAAAAAAAAAAAAAAAAACTCCGACAGTATTCGTTGACTAAAAAATCGAGATAAAAAAAAAAAAAAACCGTCGTTATTGCACGATTAAAACTATATTATAATAGCTTCTCGATACACTCGGAATGAAAAAAAAAAAAAAAAAAAAAAAAAAAAAAACAACGAGTCGTCCAATATTGTAATGTTATTGTACGCCGTATGCCCGCCGAACGTTCGATTATTATTTCGGTTGAATATATTTACGTCGAAAAAAAGTCACATTGTTTTATACCGACGCCGTCAACGAATAATTATCGTTGTTTCTCGTACCGTGGACAATAGGGGAAAACATAATGTACGATAACGAAATGTGTTTCGAAGTCTCAAAGTCGTTAACAATATTATTGTAATAATCTGGTTTTCGGATGTCACACGCGAGACGAAAACAAATCGGTAAAAAAAAAAAAAAAAAAATAGTATAGCAATAAAAACAGACGAACTCGAATGCGCGTGTCGTAAAAAATTATATTATTACGATTCCGTGTACGGAGATAAAAACAATGACCGAACAACAGAAAAATAGTCCGAAACTGCTGATGTGTGCCGCTGTTTTAGAAGATACATTGTAATATATCTATAGCGTATCTATATAATTTTATTTATATCCACGCACGCAACTACACGGTAACGGAAAACAATTCTGAGCCGTGCTATTATTTGTCGTATTTTTTTTTTTTTTTTATCTCGATGTAACCGTTGAAACGGACGATAATGCAAAAACAAAAAAAAAACCGCACGTTTTTCCCTCGTTTATTGAGAAAACTACAAAAACGCGTTACAAAAAATGTTCGATCGGAGCAAGATTTAATACACAAAAAACATATCACAATCAATCCGATACGTTCCTCTCATTTCGCTCAGAATATTAAAAAATAAATAGATACACGATGATTCTGTGTTTATCACGAACCGGTCACATTCGTTATCAGTGTACGCGTAGATTGATTTCGATTAAATTCGATTTCGACGGGTGAAATATTTGAAAAGGATGCTACAATAATTGTATTTACCCGCATTTGATTTCCGTTCCGTGTCTAACTAAACGACGCGGAGACAGTGAAAAAAAAAAAAAACAAGAGCTACATAATGTAATAGGTATGTTAGTTTTTAGTTTTTTCATTCTCTTTAATAATAACAGTAACTTTTTCGTTTCACAACTATTTAGTAAACTATAACTCAACGTACCGCGAGACCTAGAAAATCGTATTATTGTTTTAAAATGTTGTCGTCTGTGTGTTTAAACTGCAGTATACATAGAAAAAAAAAAAAAAAAAAAAAAAAAAAAACGTCGACCTATAAACGTCACGGTTTACGTGCACAGTAGTCTGAGCAGCGGTGTTGGCAAGGAAAACCGATATTTTTGTCTATGTGTCTACGTAATTGAATTTTTTATCTCTGACAGATATATATAAGATAATAATAATCAGTTATCTTTAAGTGGTAAAAGAAAAGATAACAAATACAATATTCAAAACAGTATTGGTGTATATGAATAGGGAAGGTCGTACTATACAATAGGGTCCGTCTAACATCTTATTTCGGATAATCTACCGCCGTAACGGGGACCAGAATAAAATATATTATCGCACATATTTTGTGAACACCGTCGAGGTATTACGGCGCGATTAAAAAAAAAAAAAAAAAAACAAAACCCTCGGGGCTTTGGTAAATTACGCTGTAATATTATATCGTTACGGTCTCTCCATTGTGCACACGCGTCTACTGAAAACAATCGACTACGGATAAGGGTACAACAGATACGGGCGCCATCTTGATTGTCTTTTTATCCCGACGCCGATTCCCGGGCGTGTAACCTAACGGAAAGAACCTTTCGTCGCGTAGCCCGAAATTATACGTTTTAGTTGTCGTTGAATAGATCGGGCAGGCGGACAAATCAAATTCGCTCAAAACATCCGTGCGGCCGCGGACGGGTACGCCGACCTCGGCCTGCCGGGAAATTTTTCGAAAAATGGGTCGTCCCCGACGTGAAAAAAATTTACCGATGAACTGAAGGCCCGCCGAGGAAGTGCCCGCCGGAAAATCGCCGGCTTCCCCCCCGTAAACGTGTAGCGTACGCGCCGACAGTGTTGTGCGCGCAAGCATTACGATCGCCCTGGTACGATCCGTATTTAAAACTGTCTAGGGACGGTCTGGAACCGTCGCATATTACCGATGTTATTTTTCCGAAAAAAAAAAAAGAAGCAAACAATAATATTCTCTCGCCGGGCGTTTCTTCGCTGCGCGCAATAACGCCGCCGCGCCGGCGATTTCTCCGGGGCGTGTAGCGGCACGGTGAACTTGACGCGGACGCCTTGAGCCGCCGTTTCACTAATTACAATTATCGCGGCGTTACGAGCCGTTGCGCACGCGCGACTTTTACGCGTGTAACGATCGCCATTTCGGTTCCGATGCGGCCGCCGTATGGAGACGAGATGGCCAAAAAATAAAATAATAACCTATACCGCCGACGGGTGTGCCGTTGTCGTCGGGCCCCGAGGACTCGACGACGGAAAGGTCGCGCGCACAAAGTTGATTGATTGACGAACCGTCGTTAACGGAATACGATTCTGAACAGAGTTCGGCTGTGCCTACGCGCGTTTTGGAACGCCGCGATTTTCGACGGTTTTCGTCGCGAAACACTCGTGACATGTACCCTTGGTGTATTATGTAAAACTACCGCAGCACACATTTGTTTATTTTTTTTCGACCTCTAATTATAACCTATAACGAATCTCCTGTTGAATTGTCTCATGCATTTCCGTTCGGTCAAATAATTATATCCACATAGTACCACGTGTACACTGCATACGGGCAGCTCAACAATTTTTTGAAAATTTTACCGCTGCTAAAAAAGGCTAATACAAGTATTCCGGTACAATGTCAGCTCTTCACGAATATTTTCAACTGCATTTCAACAAACAAATAACTTTGAAAATAACAAAATCGTTACGTCCGTAAACTCACCCGTTCTTTCTACGCCTTTCAATTATTGAGAAAACTATACAGAAAATCGAAAAAAAGACTTTCTTATTTATCAACGATATTCAAAATACAACAAAATAAAGGTCCCTTGTCGTTTTACCAGTGAAGCAATATTTCTCGTGAAAAAGTCGTTTATAGGCAGAAAAAAAACCACGCTTCATACAGTAAAACCAATAGATCATTCGCTACGCTGAGAATGAAAACGGCCGACACCGCTGACGGGTGTGTCGTCGTTTTGGAGGAAAGTCGAAAGGGAGAGTAATGCAACGCGTTTTTGTGCACGTGACGATAAACTGTCGGCTATCGTAAAACGATTCTGAACAGAGCGCGTTGTCAACCCTAATATAAGAGATAACGCGGAAATCGACAAATCTAATAATTTCCAAAAATATTTTGGCATACACGACGATAAGAACGAAAAACACTTCCCCAACGCGCCGACCGGATCGAAAATCCATAGTAAAACCGACGCGCGTTCATCGCTTCGTCCGGAATCCGAATAATTGAGGAACCACAAAACACGGCCGTCGTAGACAACCGCGAAGTTTTTTACACACTCGGTTAAGTCAATACATGCACGGCCGTAGTAGACCGACTCGTTCGGTATTGGCCCCGGTTAATTGTAATTTATCGCTCTGTGCCTTATTCGCATACAAAATATCGACATTGACATTGACGGTGGCATTGACCAATAATATTACAATGTTTTTGCCGTCAATAATTATCATTATTGTATTATCGTCCTGATTATCGTACAGTTTTCGCTAAATGTCATTACGTCGGATCGCTGTACACTTGTATATACAGGGTGAGTGTTCTTTTGCCCGGCACCATATCCGTCGAAAAATTCTGCGATTTTTTTTTCCCCGGGTTCGAAGATTCGTATTTTTCGTCCGATTCCGTTGAGACACGCTCTATTCGGAAGATCGCTTTGAATGTTGCTGTTGTTTTTTTTTTTTTACGTTATTTAAAATATTCGTCGCCTTAGGTTGTGATGATTTTCGTTTTCTGTCGATTCCTTCGAGGGGCGTACCTCGTCGGTAACGCGGAGAAAAACACGACCAATACCGGATCCGCTCAGAACCGTATCGCGATAATAAAATTAATCATACTGTACGTATGTATGTGTACATTTTTTATTATTATTCGTTCCGCGAAATTTATACTCGTTAAGTTTTTACGTTATAATAATAATAATGCAATAAAAATGTTTACGGCAATCGTTACAATATTATCGCGGACTCGGATTTATTAGGTAATAATCATTATAATCGTCGGACATAAAACTTCGTCGTTTTCCACCGATGTCAATCATACGAGCGCGCATGTGCACCATACGTAACTTCATACATTTTACACATGCAGTTGTTAACCGTGAACTTGGTTCGGTAGAAACGACGGCGACGTAAACGTGTTCGTCAACGCCACAAGGCCCGGGGACTTATTTACTTGACATTGAGAACATAGGTACGACGTACGTGTATAATTATGTATTAGACGTAAGAAGTTTTCGCGATTTACTGCTGTTCGCGTTTATCCGTTTCCCGTATACGGTATCGGATTTCGATTTAAACATTCCGGTCGAGGAATTTGAATTGAAATGCACCCGTCAGCGGCGTGTTTAGGATTTTGCCAAGGAGACGTCGAATTCGGAAATATCGTGTTGTATTATACTGTGCAATGTGTACAACCTATATACTAAAATAAAGATCAATTTTCAATTTATATATATATCAGCAGTAGGTAGTTTACAATACGATCTGCCCTATAACGTTATCACTGAAATAAAATAGCCGGGTATTGGATAATAATATATTATTGTTAAAGTTTATTGGCTGTCCTAAGGGGTAGAATCGAGGGGAGACCAATAGAGAGGCCGAAAAAAAACTATACGGACGGATGGCATACGGCAAGACCTAGAGAGATGGGAAGGAGGATTACAAATCGGGAGGAAATGATCCCGAACCGTGAAAGTCAGAGAGCACTAACAATGGCCACTAAAACTCTTACAGAGTTATGAAGCCGTACGACGATGATGATTCGCTATCCCTATCTCATTTATACCGAAATGATTCGAATAGGTTTCGTTTTTAACAATTGAATGTATACCTATATATACCATAGTTCAAATTTTTTTCGGCCATTTTTTTTTTGTTTTATTGTTTTTGTTTTGTTTTTTTTTTTTATATATATATACGTGTATATAATATATATATGTATGCGGTCGTTGATGCTCTCCGAGTCTGAAAATTCGATTTCGCGTACCTACGTGCGTGTATTCGATACGTTTCTTTAATATTAAATCAGTGTGGCTATAAATATTATTTCTGTTACTGTTTTGTAATACTGTTTCGTTCAGCGCGTCGTCGTCGGCACCGCGACGATGTTTTTTTTTTTTAGACGATTTTTTTAGTAGATGTACGGTCGATAGTTTTTTATTCGATTATAGTCGAAAATCGCGTCATAATAACACAACATTAGTAGCCCGCGGGCAGGAAAGAAACAATGTAAATAGAGCTGATGTCGTACCGTCTCTCTCGGTCTCTGGCACCGGGACACCGGTCGAAAAACGTTTACGTTTCTCCGAAACACCGGACTGTATTGAACAAATTTGAAAAAAAAAAAAAACTGTAAAGTGCTGGAATCGAGACATTATAATATCCTACTGTTTATAGTTTACATCGTTATACAGACTCGCATAATATGCGTTCACTGATAAAGTGATAAGCAAAAGTCTATGGTTATCATCATCGATATAAAGAACAATAATAACATAGATTTTGATGGATTCAACGAAGCATGTCTTCTTTTTTTTTTATATTTTATTATTTTATAGTGGGGAACGTGTTCCCCTCTTGCTCGCCTCCCCCCCCAATGAGCGCCCATCGTTTTCGTTTGTAGTTCATTCGTATATGTACAATCACACGAACGGATACACCATCACGTAAACAATATGTAAATAACTCACCGACACGGTAATAACAAACCCGGTTACCGATACGCGTTTCTAATTGAATCAAATATGCATATATATATATATATATATGTATTATTATTATAGGAAACGAATTTATATTCGCTTAAAAACATCCCTAAAAAAAATATCGGAACGAATAAAAATGGTAGAGGCGTTTAAAAGTACCTATCCGATGACTCATTCGATGGAATCGTCTAACACTGCACTAAACTGATAAACACAGAGCGATTTTTTTTTTGTTTTTTTTTATAACGCGTACAATTTTATTCAGATATTGAAATAGCGATTCGACTACCAACGGTTTTAGACCATGGGCCAATCCATTCTTTTTTTTATCTACGGGTGTGTATCGATACGGTTGAAAACTATTTATATACCGTCTCCGGTATACACGGTGGTCGTTGCCTCGTTAATATTATGTACGTAATATACATTATTGTTGTACAATCGCACATAATACACAATAATAATGTGATCACAGATATTATACAATTTATAGTACACTAGATTTCTATTGTAGTATTGTATAATACTATAATATAATATTATAGTGACAACATTCTTGGTCCAACGTCTTGGTCCACAATTTTTGTGGGAATTGTGGTGATAAGAGTGATATAAGTCTCTCTCTCTCTCTCTCTCTCTCTCTCTCTCTCTCTCTTTCCATATCTCTCTGATTGTATCTCTTATCACCTGCCAACTCGTGCATTATTATAGTAAACTAGTAAAAAATATTATTTTCTTCTTCTAATCCATCGAAACGAGTAAACAAAAAAACACTTTCAAATCGCACATCGGAACTCGTTGTGTAACAAACACGGCGTACATTTCCCACAACAGTCTGCTTGTAATTTAATGTCAAACCAACAGGAAAACAAAACAATCAAACGTTCGACGTCCCGAACCCTGAAAATAAAAGCACGCAATATACACACGATGAGATTCTAATGTCCACAAAGACGACGGAAAATGATCGCGTAGATATTAATGCAGGTAACTTATAATTATTATCTGGACGACCGGTCGTCACAGAGCGCACGTTATATGTAGTAGCGTGTGTTATGTTCAACGATGATTTATACGACTGTCCGTATCGTCGGTATTTTTTTCAAGCGCATATACGATACACAGACTGGTTTTTAATAAGCTTCGTATAAAAACGCCATTACCCGTTCGTTGGGTTTACGTATATGAAGCCGAGTGAACGTAAAACGTTATCATCGTATAGGTATCTTTCCGAAGCGACATCGCCGTCGCATCCGGCAACGGATGACAAAACGATATTATGTTATTGAAGAGGTCTGTATAGGCAGCCGGCAGTATACGAAGTAAAATGATTGAAACGTTTCGCAGCCGTGGCTACGGCCATCTATCAACTATACATATTGTATATTGATATGTTTTTTTTTTATTTTTTTTTCAATACATTCTCAGAGGTAATATAACAGAAGTAAAAGGTTAGAACGGTTTGGCCGTGTCCGCAAAAGACACAATATATATATATATATATATATATATACATATACACAGGAAGGACCGAGACGCGGAGGAACGCTGCGAGAGAGGGAGTTTCCCGTTTCCGCCAAAAACGTACCTTTCCCTTTTTCGTCGATACCCGTTTCCGCCAAATGTGAAAATTTAGTGAACTATTTGAATGTTAATGGACGATTGTATCATAAATTCGTATTATTGTATTACAAAACAAATTTCAAAATGTTCACAAAAAATATTAAAAATTGTTGTACATAGATAATAATAATAAATATTTTTTAAAACCATTTTTTAACTTCGCTCCACTCAGGATCTAAAATTTTTGTACATGGGCGAATACAATAAAAGCATAAATGTCATATTGTTCAAAAAGATAAAACAAGTTTTAAAATGTTCAAAAAAAAAAATATTAAAATTTATTAAATATGATTGAATTAAATTGAATTAAAAATATGAATTCGTATTTACAATAATAACAAGATAATTTTTTAACAAAGTCATATCTGAAAATTTAAGAGAATAAAAGTGAATACAAATATTGATATTAAATTAAATTAAAATTTTTTTTTTTTCTAATTAACAACTGTAATGCAAACAATTGACCAATAATATTCAAATATTAAATAAAATTTTTTTTTCATTTGGCGAAAAATGGAAAGGTACGAAAAGGTAGCGGAAAAGGAAATCGACCAATTTTTATGATTTGGCGGAAACGGGTATCGGCGGAAAATGGTCAAGTACGTTTTCGACGGAATTCGGCCATGCCCGCGTGAAAACGTTTAGATGGGATGCGATAGTTGAGTATTAGTCATAATGATGTTATTTCGAGTGTATAGATACTGATGGAATGAGATAGCCGTGCCGGCAACGACGGGACTTTGGGGCCCACTAAGCTGCCGAGAAGAAGACGAATATTATACGGTTTTTAACCTCATAGCATTACGAATGCGGTGCTGTCGATTCCCCCGGACAAACGAAACGGGCCGACGTTCGATAATTATTGTACCATTTCAATCGATTTCGCTATGTGACGGCAGTGGAGAACTGTTCTCTCGAAAGGTTCCCCTATTAGAAAAACCCATCCAAACTGCGGGGCGTGACCGCTCGTCTCACATTACGGAACCGAGGCTTATACACGTACGCGATAATTCTTTCCAGCTCGTATATCTCAGCGACGGATTTTCACGCGTCGCGGTTATTGTTGTAATACGCCCGACCGTCAGTCCTCGTCGGTATTATATCGTCGTCATCACAGGAAAGCTGTTCAGAAGTTCGAATTTCTCTCGTACAACAATATAAAAAAACGCGATCGGTATTCGAACTAAATCGAACCCGAATATCGGCGGCGATCGCGTAAAAGGCGGCCGATACGGTAGAAATGAGTCGGGACTTTTCTATACCGTGACTGTGCCGGTGATTCTTCGATACATACAACAGCACATACAACCAATCACAAAGCGTGAGGGCCGATGGGATTTCGATTATTTTAAGATTCAAAGGGCGCGGGAAAGATAAACATTGCACGCATTTTATACGAGACGGAACGTACGTACCGATTTCCGGTAGATTATCGAATCAGTCTGCAGGATAATAATATAAGCATAATATTGTATCATACGTTGTTGTTTCGCGTTTTTATATTCTGCGCGTGTGCTACGCCAGTTTGTTCTGGTCGAATGAACGCGTCACGCGGCGAAAGGGAAGAGTGTTGGGTAGCTCGTCGAAGAAGCGCGCGTATTGTTTACGAAAATATTTTATAACATACACATACATCTTATCTAGTTAAAGGTCGTTGAAGAGGCCGGTTTTTTTTTTCCATTTTCTCTGTTGTTTTCTAAATAAACGAGAAAAACCGAGAAAATTCGCCAGAAAAAAAAAAAAAAAAACAGGAATTTTACGTAATAACGGCTCCTGTTATTATCTACTTTGTTTTTTCATCGGCGATAATTCGGTCAAAAATAAACATAGAAACCTGAAATTATCGACGAACAATTGTGTTATATTTTTTTTTTGTACGCGGTCAAATTTCCAAAACATTCTATCGATTTTCAGTGTTCGAATGAAACTGTTGTAAAAACGCCACAGTCAAAAGCTCGGAAAGACGGATGTGAACTTAAATTGTGTACCGTTATAGACAAAGAACGAAAAATGATGACTATACAGTATAGTCATGATTATTAATATAATATATTTTGTGTTAAAGAATATTAATCATGTTGTCTCCACCTCGTCAAACGTTCACTAGTCCACCTCGCTTTTGCGGCGGTGACGTATTTTTAGTTTCCGAGGGTAATATAACGAAGGATGTATCGGTTTTACAAATTTCTGTTTTTTTTTTTTTTTGTCTGTCACCACTTTTTTACGGTTTCTAATGACTAATGATGGTAAACTTCAATTATTTCAAGACACTGGCGCTTGAATTGTGGACTTTTTTTTTTTCGCTTGTTGTCGATTCCCATGGTTTCCTTTGGGAGACATCCAGAAATTTAATTTATATCTGTACGCAACGAAAAACGATTCTGAACAAAGTATTACAAGTCATATTTTTGTGTTGCCTTGTTGCCAAGGTAATCCAGTAATTAACAAACATTTGACAAAAAACCCGCTAGTCCGTTCCGTTTGTTAAGTAATCTACAAAAAAAAAAAATCGAATGATGACCTCCCCGATATATCAACTTGATCAAAAATCCTACAACACCTGTACAACGTTTGATTGGAGCACGATTTCTGTAGACGATTGTTGTTGACAGAGGCAAATAAAAAAACCCGTTACAGTAAAACTATAAACTCGCTCAGAACTTAAAACTACTTTGATTAGTTAAATCGCGTTTTGTCGACCGCCTCTCGAAATTGTTTTTCTTCCGTAACCGTCTGTATCGTTGCGTACAGATTCGAACTCAATTATTCGATACAATATTCCGAGTTCTCCCTTCCGACTTCCCGTTTACGAAAGCGCCACAGTGGCACCACCATTGCCGGCAGTATATGCTCGTCGTATAATTAATTTTGTATTTTTCACGTCTTCCCCCGCGTCTCCGACATTTTCGCCGTGTCGAAACCTTATACTTTTGATGCGGGTACACCAGCTGTGCAATATGCCGGAGCGACGTCCGTCCACCGACAAAACGGCGCTTGCGTCAGCGGGGGGGGGGCGCATAACCGAATCGCGCAGTATTTCCGATGTGCCGTTAACACGGCCGAATCGAAAAAACAAAAGATGTCCATGTTACCGCTACCGCGTACAATATGCGCCCTCGTTATTGACGCCGCGTGGCGATTGTACAGCGACGACCGTTGTACGCGATAAAACGCGAAAGTTCGCTTGAAATCGATAAGTAGTGCCGGCGTTTAAAACGCGTTTAGTATATTTATTTATATGTTAGTCTGCGGGGTACGGAAGATAGAAAAAAAAAAATCGAAACACACGTGCGCGTGTTCGCAAAAGAAATTTGTCTGCATGAAAATGTCAAAACATTGAACGCGTGACCGGTGTACGCGGGGCAGGGAAAATTACTGTTATTATTATTAGAAAACATTTGTTTTTAAAAGCAATTTGTTTCCCGAAGAGGTTTTTCATACACTCGTTGACTTATATTTCAAAATGTTTCGAGTGTTTTCATCGGTATTATTATTGCTATATTTATATATATACATATACGATTTGTAGTGACCGTAAAAAAAAAAAAAATAACGAAGAGAATAATTATCATTACGCTCGTAATGTTATTATTATAACATAAATACTGAAATACCGGCGCTGCAGTAAAACTCGAAGCGTAGAAAAAAAAAAAAAAAACCTTTGAAAACATAATAGTTTTAGAGTTAATTTGAGTCGTTTGAGATTTTACAACAAATTATAATATATTGTACACGCGTTGCGTGCGTATGACTGAACGTCCACTGAACGTGTACGTGTATACGTACCTACATATTTTTCATTTCAGACCGGAATAAATTGTATTATTATGTTCGCGTAATACACGGATTTCGATAGTGTAATATTATGTTTTATCTATACGAACCGAGGTTATCATTCGGTTCTAATTTTTTTTTTATCTTATCGACCGTATTATTTTATCGGATTGTCTTTCAGAATATTATTTTCTTTATATTCATAAAAATCGTGTGCTCCGTGCATAACCATACCGATCGTTATTAAAACTATTACCGTACACGAAGCGAACAATTATAAACTGTAATTATTTTGATTTCCAACGGATTATAACGTACGGGAAATATCGACGTGGAAAAAATAACTACGTCGCTTTCGACATTTTTGTTTTTTTTTTTTTTGCGCAACGCACGGTGAACCTCGTGGTAAATTTTCCGGTATTTTCGTACGGCGGAAGAAAATCAATCCACAGAATAGACGCTAAATAAAAAAAAAAACCAAATTTACGTTCTCTAGTTTTTTTTTTTTTTTTTTTTTATCGGGACGAGATTTTCGGTAGAAAAATCACACTACACAGTATAAAACCGATATTGTACTTTCCGCGTTACGCTCAGAATCGCCAGGAATAAACCGAGATCGTCGTCACGATATTTTAATTGGTCATGACGCACGTCACAATAAATATTATAATAATTGTTGATTATGTTTGCGACGTTTTAACAGCGTGCACTTATCATAAGATAAGACCGAACAACTCGAGTTTATATAATTCAATTTGTGCATTTGGTTTTTTTTTCGGATCTGTTGTTATAACAGTAATGAACTTAATGACAAACGATTTCGCGTGTATAATTATTATCGATGTTTTTCGATTATTCATGCGGGTAGTGCTACATACAGGACGTCTCGCGAATGATACGATCTTATCGCAATATCTTGTCAAGTATTAGATTTTTTTTTCTCTTCGAAATTTAAGAAGCGAGTAGTTATAAAATTTTACATTTCCGTTATTTTCGAAAACTTAGTATTTGTTGAACTTTCAATATGGGTCGACATTTGAAAACCGAACTCGGATCGTCGGTTCACTCACCCAAAATTAACGGTTTTGTAACACATTAAACCTGTAGCCCGAACGGACAAACAATTTCTGAAAATGTCACTACTGTCCGGAATATCGCGACGATCACATTTTCGCGGAACACTCTGTACACAGGCAAAGTACAAATCGTTAAAAAAAGTACAAAAAGATCGTTATTCGATTTCGATATTATTATTCCGCATCTTGCCGCGACGCGCGCACAACGTCGTCGTCGTTGCGTTTATCTGTTGCGGCAGCGTTCGGGATTCACCAAATAAACCTCGGTAAACTGGCGATTTTAATTGGCCCGTGCGTGAATTATCGTGGAAAAAAAAATAAATATATTTATATATAAACATCGTTTTAATTAAATTATCGTAGTAGTTGCCAGCACAATAAATGCGTAGAACAACAACGGTCCGCTTGAATATAATTTGTGTATAATCGTTTAAAGTTTTCGCCGTTAACTGTGGACGCATACAGACAACAACCGTGACGTATCGCTCTGTCGCTCGGTGGTCCACGTCGGTTAAGCGCTGAAAAAAAACAAATTACAGATCGCCGGTACGTCCGGCCGCAATGGTGTGTGAAAAGACCGAGGGATATCGGATAACATTAACTCGCATAGATCGATAACTGCAATAGCTCGGTCGGACATTGGTTTTCCGCTGGAAATTGAAAAAGTCAAGTCATTTTCAACAATGCGAACGGATTTACAAAAAATTACGCGATTCCGTCTAAACTCGGACTTCAAACGCCTATTGCATAAGACGCCGAAATCGTGACATTTTACGCCAGACATTTTTTTTTTTTTTTTTCTGTTTAACCATCAGTCCTAGGGCGTCTGTAATGAACTATTTTCGCGACAACAATAACGACCCAACGAACCAAATAAACACGTGATAATCGTTTGATTCAAATCGATCGTTTTTGTCAAATTTTTCTCGAAAACAAACACTGTTGCCAACGTATCGTGTAATATCTTATTTAGTGAACATTAGTTATATTTGTATATAATCTAATGTCTAACGACATTAAAGCCGTCGGTCCGTCTGTAACGCATTGTTGATTCGTTGACATATCGCAGGGCAAAGTGGATTTTATGTTCGGTCGCCGCAGTAAGTCGACGTTAAGGACAGAGGGCTTTTTATAAGCACACGAGGTATCATTTTGCCGCTGGATTTGGACACTTTTAGCGGCTCCCTCTGGTCCGAATGAACTCAAAACCGGGAATTAAAGTTGTTTTATAGGCGTATTGTTTGTTGTGCTACGATTTCGGGTGGATTTCGATACGAATTTCGACGTGTGTCGTTGCGAGAGAACGGTTAGGTATATAATTATAAAAACAGATAATAAAATATATATTGTACGTCGTCCGTCCGTCCGTTTCGACGTCTTCGTGTGTATTTTTAGTCTGCGGAAAATAATACGGTGAGCACATACAGGGTGATCAATCTGTCGTACGTCGTATTCGTTATTACGGAAAGTGTTAAGTTTTTTCGGAATTTCTTTTACGGGCAATTTTAAGAAACAAACCCGTTAAATTTTGATTTCCGTCAATTTGTTTAACCAGATATTCGACCCCTTAAGTTTGAGTCGAGGGAGAGAGAGTGTAGCGTTTTAACAATGCACCACTATATACTGTGCCCCGACATAAACTCAAAAGAGGAATATCTCGTCAACGGATTGACGGAAATCAAAAATGTCGGGGCACCAAAATTTATTTTAACCAATTTTAGATGGCCGTCTGGAAATCAAAAGCACGTGCTTTTACCCGCCAACAACGAGAGCGACTAAAAATAACATAAACGTAAAATTGCGGAGCTGATTTTTTTTTTATTTTTTTTTTTTTTTTTGTCATTTGTGCTACGAAGCGAATTTCGTAAAAAGTTAATATTTTCCGAGATAATGATACGTCTCACGATAGATTGATCGATCGTCCTGTATACGCATACATTATGTAAATGGCCGAAGGCCGGCGAACAAACGCACAATCACGACGAACAATGTCACACGCGCGACTAAAAATATAACGCACGCCGGTCGCGTACACTACGCCCGCGATACGTACACGGGGACAGGCGGCGGTGTACCGGCCTGGAAACGAATAAAAATATAACGACAATCGAAAATTCGATCGACGATACCGATATTATTAGTCGTCTAGTGCGATTTCGAGTTGTTTGTTTTTTTTAATTTTTTTTTTTTTACGAATATATTATTTTGGGGCCGCGGCGCGCGCGTTTTAGGAGACCCTGTGCCCGACTGCAGACTTCCGTTCTCATGGACTGCGCGCACGCACACGCGCACACGACAACCGCGCACCCGAACGCACGTCGTCGTCGTCGTCGTCGTAATGTTTCATTGTATATAATAGTATATAATGTCGTTGTATGTATACGTGTACTCGTAGAACGTATAAGATCATAGACCGTAAAACCGAAAACAACCGTATAATTCCTTTGTGACGTGCGGGTCCAGAAGTTTATTAATGGCTAGACTGCAGTAGCGTATTCGAATCGAACGGACCGCGGAAAAACGCCACACCGTCATCCGAGACACCGCGAGCAGTTTCGTGTAGTGTCTGTTTTTTTTTTTTTTTTTCGTTTTTTGTTTTCTTAATACCGCATTGTCTATACGTTCGTTAGCGTGCGTCGATTACGATATGATTATGTAACGTTGTCGAAACAATCGACGACAGTCGGATAAGGGCCGAGCCCGACATACGGGGGCGAATCCAAAACGATTTTTTCGACGGATACCAGTGAAACGATAAAATTTACTAGCTGTCGTTCGGTGCGCCAATAACGCGCGCGTCCGTCTTGCGCACCGAGAATATAACGATAAGGACTCGTCCGGATCGCACAAATTATCGGCAAACCGACGACAAAAGATTGATGGTTTTCGTTCGTTTCTCCAGGACGATTTCGAAAAG
Organism: Cinara cedri; assembly: GCA_902439185.1. Taxonomy (NCBI): domain Eukaryota; kingdom Metazoa; phylum Arthropoda; class Insecta; order Hemiptera; family Aphididae; genus Cinara; species Cinara cedri. The sequence continues at coordinate 890,280 of CABPRJ010000961.1, read as the reverse complement.
TGGACTTGTCTCCTATTGTTGTCACGCCGAACCCTTAAATTCATAATAATACGACGTTGTCGTACCCGTGGGCAGGCGACTACAGCAATTAATCTCGTCCGTTGACGATGTTTAATTTCTTTCTTTTTTTTTTCAAATTTTTTTCATTGAAATGTTTCCGATTTTTAATGATAATTTTTTTTTTTTTTTTTAGGTAAGCTGAAGTATATAGGCAGATCGCGAATCGTTACTATAGAAAAATCAAACGGCCGATAATATTATGATGCCGGTGCGGTGAGTTTGAAACATTATAATGTTATCTCATTTCGACATGATGAGATTCCAGCGATTCGCTATTGTAATACGATAACCACTCGAGTATTTCGGCCACGAATCAATCGCTATTGACGTCCTACAGTTTGTTTTTATTTACCCGATAATATTGATCACGTGCACCTACTCAGTGCCTACTAGTTAACCAACCCGACGAGAACTCGACTTGCGGCTCCCCGGTCTAACCCCCAGGCCCGTGTATTTGTTACGACGCCCGTCGGTGTAAATTATCACGTATAGGCATATTGTTGTAATGTTTTGCGTACGGTTTTTGTCGCGTTATCTGGCGCGATTTTTCCGTAGTCTATATCAGATTTCTATTTTATTATGTTCAGTTTCCCCCACCCCCCATAAAACACTCCGTAATATCGTCGTCGTCGTCGTCGTCGTCGTCGATTGGATACGGTCGCGCAGCTCGTCGCGCGACCGTCTCCTCCACGACGGCTTATAAACACCGCAGCCGCACGGTGTGACAGACGAAAAAATAAAAGACGGAAAAAAAAAAGGTCATAAATAACAATAACAATATTAATAAATTACCATTCATTGTACGCGGTGTTGTACTCGTATTAATATTATTATTGTATATTATTGTGTACACACTGTACCGTGTCGCACCACCGCCACGGTCACGTATTCGTGCGGACGAGCAATGTCAAAACACACCGGGCGCACCGCGGCCGAAGTGACTGCTGCACCGGGGGGGGTCTATTTTTGTACTCCGTCGCATACGAGATCGGCAGCGCGGTTCGGGACGCCCGTTTTCGACCGGGATTTACGGTTTTTGGTGTCCTTCGGATCGACTGGCAGAAAAAAAAAAAAGTTATTTTTAAACTCGATCTCGACGACGGTTATCGACATTATGTTGTATAATCCGGGCTGTTCGCATTATTGTTTTCTATTCTATAGCGGAAATATTACGCGACGTTAGCGTATGCTCACTTTCCGTAACTATTTTATCATACTGAAATAATATCACTCGTGCCGTACGTCTCCATTAGTTTGTGCGGTTTAAACATAATTTACGGATTCCCGTTGTCGAATCGTAAAACGCAACGATCGCATTGCTCGTTCGGTATTTTAGACAGCCCGCCCGGGGATTGCATGCACCCGGTTCGCAGTATACGTGATTATTTGAACGTATTATTGTTCGGCTGTGCGGAGTTTCACGTGCCGTTGTCGACGAACGGTTAAACACTGTCTCAACCTATTGTACAATTTTGTTGATCCATTCCGAGCCATTTTTTCCGGAAACGTTTAAACAGATTCACATCTGGCCACCTACTTGGTCCACACAATTCCTTAAAAACGTCGGAGAGCATGCCTTTTATACGAAACTATAGATTTTTTAATTAAAGAGCATGCACCTGAATTCAACCACAAGACGTTGTGTCAAAGCAAAGTCCACGCACGTGGGCATTTAAATCCCGCTCTTCTAGAACATTTAAACAAGTATCGGCTCGTTCTTTGTCCGTGCCTTCGGAACTGCCAAAAGTTTTTGCCAAACCACCGTCAGTGATAAGCACAGCCACTCGATCTACTTTTTGCGCCCCTCCAACAATCGCAGTGCAAAACAAAAGGTTTCGGGAAAGATAATGTTGTTCATTTTATTTAACAAATCCTAGCGACCTCTAAATATGTTTAGAATAGAATAGTCTTTAGCATAAACATTTATTTTTAGTAAAGGAACGAAAATATGGCTGCGGAGATACGGATCCCCCGCGGTTTCAACTCGACCTTATTTCGTCGACCAGCGTACGACTTGCGAAACCCCTCGGTTAGGTTGGGTTAGGTCGGCGGAAAACGCTTTGGAAATCGCTGCTGTAGAACAACAACACGCACAGCGATCGGACGTACCGTCGTCGTAGAACGAGAAGCTCGGTTTTTTTTAAATTTTTTCTTTTCCGTGACAATAGCACGCGATACGTGTATTATTATACTAATGAACGATTTGTAAATCCGCGGTGTTTTATCGTCATCCCGGGATATTTATTGGATCGTAAGAACGTTCGGCTATCTCGAACGGTTGTCAATTAATCACGTTCCATCTTTTTCGGTCGACGCAGACACAGCACCAGCGCCGACCCGAAAACCCAACACGGTACGAACGATATGAAATTGTACGCGTACATAGATATTTATCGGAATTTAAGACTAGTGTGAAAAAAAAAAAAAAAAAAAAACCATACAGAAGAAGAAAAAACCAGGTTAATCGATTGGAATTCCGAATATCGAGCAGCACACGTGACGACGCGCGTTCGGGGTGGTTATCGAGAGTGTCTAACCCGAGTACGTACCGTCCGGGGTCGGGACCGGCAGAACAAAGAGATTTCGAAGAAGGACGCTGAAGAACGTAACTGCATAACACCGTAGCGCATATTCCAAGGAAGGAACGCGTGCAAGACTGCCTGTCGAGAGGTGTTCGTAATAATAATAATAATAATTATTATTATTATAATACGACGACGACGACGTACTAATCGCGTCCGGGGGAAATATTACGATTTTTTTTTTTTCGGTTTCTGGACCGTTTATTGCCGTCCCAAGAGATAAAAACCGACTCCACCTCCGTCCGTCGTCTATGATCGTCTCCGGGACGTGAGTTTCTGGAATCCTCCGATTGGCCAGATACGGCGCTATTCTCGACCGTACAACTCGAAATTGCGTGCGTTCTGACGGAGACCGAATGTCCACCCGTGGGCCAGACTGTTTTGTTTTTTTTTTATTATTATTTACTTCGTAGTAATTTTCCGTAAGCACGGGCCCCCAATGGGGGAAACAAAAGAGAGACACGTGGTGTCCCATCCTAGAAAATAATAATAGAATATCAGGAAAAAAAAAAAAAAAAAACGTTGTACGCTTTAAATCCATCAAAATAAACGTGATTACATTCTGTATATCGATGATGATAACCATAGACTTTTGCTCATCACTTTATCATTGAACGCATTTCATGTGCGTCCATGGCAGCCGGACGTGGCCAGCACAGATAGTAGAATTTGTCTATACATCCTATATGATAACAATAAATAGTGATTTTTACATTTTATAGGTGAACGCAGATACGAAATTAGATAATGTGTATTGGATATATAGTCATATTGTGTTTAGTCTTCAGTGTCAATTTGTTTATTGTCTATTATGTTATTTTCCATAATAATTTTATTGAAATGAGTGAATTGAAGAAACATAATAAAAGTCGGAGACTTTTTTGTCTGCGCCTAAGACAAAAATTATGATTTTTTTTTACTAAAATATTAGTTATTCGATATTGTAAATTATCTTTTACTTACAATTGTCTACTCAAATGTATAATGTAAATTACAAACAGTAGAATATTATAATGTCTTGATTTCAGCACTTGGGATATTTTTTTTTTTAAAACTAATGTTTACGTATCCTTTCTTCTTCGTTCCATTTCAAGGAATACCAACCTAGTATCTACGTACGTTACGAATGGGTTTTGGAATCTAGTTTCATTTTGTCCCCTATCTGAAAATTATCCTACGCGCGCCCTTGCCTGTGTAGGTATATAGTGCATGTTTTGGGTTTTGCACGTAGCACAGGGACACGGTGTATAAATTCCTCGGGACGGTATCGGGTACAATTCGATTGGATTTTCGAGGGGAGGAGCTTGGCTCTTACAAAAAAAAAATAAATAAAAAATAAAAAAAAATACAAATAACAAATAACAGAGCTACGTGTTTAATAAATGGAATTGTCGACATTACACGAACCGATTAAAGGGCCGACGACTCGGACGATTCCGCGGCTCGTTTCGGGAGCGGGGGGAACGTCGACACACGGGCACGTGGCTAAAAACGGAATCCCGAAAGGATAAATATAAAATAATATCGCGGGCGTTCGTTCGATCGCACACCGGAAACGGCGTGTCGGCCGGTTGATAAAAACGTCCGTTTTTATCGCCGTTGTCTGTACAAATAATGCGTTTCGTGTGTCATAGCGCATACGTGTCCGCGTCCCGCGTGACGAATTTTATCCCTCTCCTCCGCTCGGGTTTATTACGGGTTTTTTTTTTTTTTTATAATAAATCGTGTTTCGGTTCGTGTTGCCGGGCAAACGTCATATTTCACACGGCGAACGCCCCGCGCGCCTTCATATTCTCAAACTTGTAGTTTACCGATTTCGGTCGGAGTTTGTTTGTTTTTTCCGTCTCGTTCGTGCGTATTAGTTTTACAACGAGACAAGAAAAAAGAACAAACCCCAGCCGAACACAGCGTTCGTTTCTTCTCGTTTGTCTCGACCCCGGCAGACTGGTCGCCGTCCCGACCATCGACGTCGATACGTTATGCACGTGTAACACATCCCGCGCACTGGCACGCAGAACGCGCGTTTTTCCGAATCGTCCCCGCTGGGCAGCGCGTAATTACGTTATCGTGTTACTACAATACGGGAACGACATTGCGTCTCGTTTTGTAATACGAGAACTGACGCGAAATCGCGCGTAGGTAACGCGCCTATACCGCATAGAGAGCGACGACTACTCGGTTATTGGGCATTTCAATTTTTCTAAATTTTTCTAAACGTGTTCGACCACGAATTTCAAGTGTAATTTTTTTTTACAACTACATGTCGGCGTTCGGTTTTCTAACGCCTCGCCCTGAGTACGCGCGCTAAGATAAATCGCCGATAACGAAAAACGATTAGTTGATTAACGGACAAATTAAAAAAAATACAATACGCATTGTGTGTGCGGTTCACGTTGTGAGAACAGGCGTTCTCGGAGGACATTGAAAAACACGCGTCCATTCGGGACCGGCTAGAGAGAACGTAATCATCTGCGGTCGAATTGCCTTATCGAAAAAAAACCCGATACGGTTCACAGAGAGAATAACGCGCGGGTTTACAACGTACGCGATATTAAAACAGGGCAATAATTACGTTTGGGAATCGGGCGATAATTCCTCGGCATCGCGCGCGTTCGAGAGAAACGTTGCCGCCGATAACGGTCCAGAATATTCTCAGATTCGTTTTCGCGTCGTCGTTATCGTTGTTAATGCGTTCGGTCTCGGCTGTTTTCGGGCCGTTCTCGACGGTTTACGGACGGACGACAATCGTTAATCGACACGCCGTTGTTGAATAATAATCAGTTGATGAAAATCGCGACGATAAAGCACGCGCATCGTATTTCCAACGTTTTTCGGTTAGTTTTCGAAGTCTATTCTGTAAATTGCTCTGCGCCGGACCGGGTTCAGGGCCGAGCGCGCGAGTCGTAATTTTCCCTTGTTGCGCCGAAGTAACTCGGAAATCGACAACAACGTTATGCGTAAACGTGTGTTTATTTAGAAAAACGCGAGAAAAATTCAGGAAATCGCCTCATTGTCAACCCGTCAATTTTAGATTTAAAAAAAAAAAAAAAAGCTGTCCCAGGATAACGGGGACTGGTGCAGCCACTGTTGCGGGCGGGAAATCGGGAGGGCAGGATATAAACGAGAAGAATTCAATGTACGTCCGTAAGCAACGGTACACTGTTGCTAACGGAAAAAACGATTCTGACCGGAGTTCCGACCGATAGTGTTGCTTCGTCGTCAATAACGTCGTGTGATATGTTACGGCAAAACAATTGCACGTGCGTTAGACGATTTCTTTAATAATATTTGTTTAGCACGGCGCCCATTTTCCTATTTTTCCCATTTAGTGATAAAACTTCTGGAGATAAAACACCGGAAAAATAAAAAAAAAAAAACAAACACCGTTGTAAAACCAATACATTCGTCGGCCCCAATCAGAATCCAAAATGTCACGATCCGGTTTTCGGTTCGGGCGACATTTCTCGTAGAAAACAAACGCGCATAACAAAATCGACACATTCCTCGGTTCGTTCAAAATTAAAAATACAGCACGGTACCGATAACCGACGCGCATTTTATTTTCACAAAAATTTCATATTATCGCGAACCGTCTTCTCTTTATAACATTATAAATATAGGTATATTCGCGTTATGGCGCGGGTACAGTATTGCAGTTCCGTTTCTATTTTCCCGGCATTCGCGCAGTACATTATTATGCATTTGCATTTGACAGTGACGGGGAAAATCGATTTTTATTATTATTATTATTATTATTATTTTTTTTTTTCCTCGTCTTTCAAATTGCCATAGCGAGTGTCTTTGTGGCGAGTTGGTGTTCCGATATTATACGCGCGTCCTTTGTAGTGCATTGTTTATAATAATCCATACATACATCGCCGGCGGCGGATAGCGTCTATATTTAAATTGCTAAATATTTACATTTCACAGAGTGTTACGGACAAAAATGATTTATCCGACTTAAAAAAAAAAAGGGGGAAAAAAATACGAAAAAAAAAAAATAAAAAAGCACACACGCTCAGAATCAGTAGCGCGCGCGCTGCTGCGCTGCCGGAGAGACGCGCTCCTCTCATAGTTTTCCGTTTGTCAATGAGGTTGTACGCAATTTTTTAACAATCGAGATAGCATTATATCGGCGAAATAATATATTCATTGCGTTTTACGACGAATTTTCAATTCTGCTCGCGTAATTATCTTATCTCGATTATTATCGATTATAGTATTATAAAAGCCGCCCATACAGCGCCTCGGAAAAAAAGTCGACCACGCGTCACGTTTGAACGCGCGATGTGTTCGGTATGCATCTGTGGCTCGGCAAAAAAGAAACAATTTTACAATTTTTCTGTTTTCCAAATAAAAACCACTGTTGTAGTTTTTGTAAATACTGAAAATCAAAACATTTACGTTTAACAGAATACGGCAGTCTCGTCACGGGGAATATTGAAATTTCAAAGCCCATTTCCCGACAGCGGTCTCACAACGTGACATCGGGCCGTCGCGCACCGAGCTACAGACGTGCAATTTTACCGATTCGCGGCCTATCGCTGTTTTAAGTATGTGTACCATCGCGAGCGCAACAGCGGAAAACAAAACGAGAAACGAATTAGGCCGTTGTCTATTCCGCCGCGAACCGTTCCGGTCGACTTTAACGAGAAAAACGTTTCGAACGTTAATAACAATTATAACGTCATTTATCTATTCGATTCGAAATGATCTTTCGGGGGGTATCGCGGCTCGCATACAAACGAATCGAAGCGAAAAGCGAAAGAAATGCGGTTTCTAATGATGACGGCTGCGTGTTGTTGATCTATCCGGCGTCTACGCTCGCAGTTTGACACATTAAAAATAAAAAAAAAAACAAAAAAACAAAACAAAAAAATTTAATGACTAACGTTCACTATATTGTTAATATTGACATTTAATACGTACGCGCGTTCAAAACACCTGCGATAAAATAATTTTCGTATATAAATAATAACGTTTAGCCATAAGTATTCGTATGCGCGTACTCGGAGCAAAAATAATTTTTTTTTTTTTTTTCAAATTGTTTAGCCGTCTACGTGCGTATTTTATTTTTTAATTTTTTTTTTTACCGAGCGTATGGAGAAATCCCAAGTCGAATTTCGTATAGCCAATAATATGCCATCGATTATAAACTCCGCTCGTACGTGTTATTCATTTTTGTGATTAGGTATACATAGTTCTGTACGGATCGTGATGAGCGATGACGATGGGTCGTTCAGAAAAAAACAAAAATAATAATAATCTCCGGAAAAAGAATCCCCCGACAACTATACAGTCGATAATGGTAATATTTAAAATAGTCTACAGACATACTTACATTTTATTTGTACGTATACATTATCGTCCGTACGGTTTTTTTTGGTCTATAGATTACAAACGAAACAACAAAACATTCCAGAAAAATAATTTGTTGAAAAAAACTGCATCATCTACTCTCTCAAGGGAAGCCCGCATAACGCTAATTTTAGTTGCCCAATATCCCTATGGCATAAGCTTTACAGAGTGACTTACTAAACGTGCTCATCCCTTTTTTTTCGGCTGAATTTCGCATATATTTAAACCCTGATTTCTGGAATCTTTAAGTGGAGTTAAAGCCGATATTTTCGAATACTTAGATTTTTCACAACATTTAAGGAGTATCCTGGTGGTGATACCCAATTTGGTTTTTCAAAAGACGAACATATATTCAAAATTACTGAAATAAAAAAAAGGATTCACTTAAATAAATATTAGTGTTAACATTGTTGATTTCCGTCAACCCGTTAACGAGATATTCATATGTTTATGAGATCAGCGCGCTTAGTGAATCACCCTGTATTTATTCTAAAACCGATTTTTTACAACCATACAATTCGGAAATGGGAAAATGCATTCGATTTTTTTTTTTTTTCACAGCAATATTCAATAATATACGAAAGCGAACAATACCGACGTACAAGATATTATATATATTTTTTTTTAAATTATTTAATATTATTAATTTTGATAGCTGTGTGCACATTAACACTCGAACCATTGATGGTTAAAACTACGAGTATATTTAATTTGTCTTATGCGTATAAATTTGACGGTATAGCAGTAGTTGCTTTGATGATTTTTTTCCGGGATTCGATACAACATAATCTTAAAAAAAAGATAAAAAAAAAAATTCTGACATATTAACATTTTGAATTTAGTACCTCGGACTCGAACCGAGAATTTCACGTTTCTAAATCGGTATAACTGGACTTCGATTTCCCGGGCATTCTTCTTCCTATCACCGGAGATTTACCAGATATATCCCTTCGTTTACGTTTAAATTATAAACATCCCTATAAGTCGTGTACACATATACGTCCCCACCTGTTCCCGACGGTTCTGTTTACGTTAAATTTAGAAAAAAAAAATATAACGCGCCACCGTACATTCACGTAACGCAATCTTATTTTTTTCAAATACCGGTACGCGTTTCATAATCGGTATAATACTATTTGTTTAAAATGTATTAAAACTCAAGTCTGAGAAACGATGCAATCGTAACTGTAGTATTCGAGGTATACATTTAATGATTTTAATAATTTCTAGACTGTGTTAAGGGCATTGAAACGCGCGCAAACACGATCGTTTTCTTGATATTTGCTCTTTGTGACTTGCTATGGAACTCGACTTCTGCGGTTCGGAATTAGAAAAAAAAAAACAGTCTATCGAGCTTCTCGGCTGACTACCGCGATAAAGATAAATGGGATCGATGGAGCGTGACGATACGACGTTGCGTTATACTATACGGACTTATAGAGCCCATTATAAAATCGCGCAAACAAAATTGTGCATACTGCGACGCGACGTCTAAAACAGTGTTTGACGGACGCGGATAATAAAAAAAAAAAAAAAAACTCCCCCGGTAACTTGCGAGTTTTATTTTTTTCTACATAATACAATATTCTCGCGTAAACGAATACGTCCGACGGATCATCGCGAAACCTGTTCAGCAGATGCGCATCGGCGGTAATCAGGTGTGCTTCTAAATAATTTGTCTAGAAAAAAAAACCAAAAAGAAAAGCATAAAAAGCTACCGCGGTTTTCGACTGCAATATAGGCGATAAAGTAAACATGTCGTTGTTGTTTAAAAAAAAAAAAAAAATAGTTATATTTTTGTAATTTAGGTTTTTTCGGTGAAGCTGTGAATTTTATTACAGTCACGTCGTTTAAACAGTCATGACGCGTATCGAAATTATCGCGTTTGGGAAAACGGTGTTTTATAGATTCGGAGCGTGGGCGAGGGACGTATTGGTTTCACAAATCTTGCCCCGGGTCAGGTCAGGACGGGTTGTAACTATGTATTGCGTCGAGCCGGTACGTTTTCCGTAATGTAATTTTGCGGGCACTTTAGAGGGGTGACATTTTGTTTTTCCAAGCGGTTTTCATAATAGTTGGGAAAAACGAGAAAATGTACGTATACACCCGCACAAAAGAAACTTCGCTTCGAACCGTCACAACGGTTACGTACAGACATAAATTAAATTCCCCCTTTTTTTTTTTTTCAACCTTTCTCAATTCTAATCTAGTGTTACAGTAGCACGTCCGTCGTGCGAACATGTCCGTATTTTTCAGTACAATATTTCCACGCGAAACGATCGTGCTTACGCAACATCGAATGTACTCGAAAATAGGTAACACTGTAATAGCGTCGTATCTGAAACTGGACGTCGGAAAAACCGATGCAAAAAAAAATAATAACAATAAAATATCCATTACAATAGTTACGGACTCGACGTTAGATTTTTGGGAATGAATTTAATTTCGTTTTAGATTTCAATTCGTAATGATTAATTTTCCGTTCGCAATTTCCAATTAATTTGGATATTCTTTTTTTTATACGTATATTTTTCTTCCGACATTGACGGTTATACAGAGTCCTGTGCGGATCACGATAACGGCGTTACAACATAACCTCGAAAGAGTGTACAACATATTAACATTTCGCACATTTGGTTCCTACGATTTAAACGCCGCGCGACGTGACGGCCCGGAGTTAAAACGCCTCGGCCGATGCCTGTCACCTGCACCTGACATGGTGTGTCCACTTTCCCGTCTGACGGTTTTTCATAGAATATGACGAGTTTTGCAGGTTAACATTTAGAACACCGCGGACGTCTATGGAGAGGAGTTAGTAGGCATCAGGTTCGCTAGGTTTCCGTGCCGGAGAACAATATTCGCACCGATCAAGACGTCGTTACGGAAATTTTCGCAATAATAATATTCCTAGACGTCGAGTGTGCGTACGAAAGGTACGAAAGTTAAAGAAAGACCGAGAGAGCGGGTGAGAAAGAGAGAGAGAGAGAGAGAGGGGGGGGGGAAACACAAAGCACACCGTTTGTCGGTTTTATTTTTTTCAAAATTTAAAGCGTAGCGAGGGAGCTATTGGTTTTACAATGCTGTTTATTTTCAAATAAAAACACTTGTGTGGAAAAAAACGTAGGAAAACGTACAATTTCATTATTTTTTAAAAACACGGACGACGTTATCTACTAGAAAAAATGGTCTAATCGAAAAATCACGAAATACCTTGTGTCGTTGCCTTTGTTGTTTTACTTTCTGACGGCATCGTCGCCAAAACTTTTGAGCTTTTAAGGAATTTTAATGTTTTTAGAGTTTTTCTCTGTAATTCGGTTATAAATGCACGCGGAGACTTGAAACTTCGGTAATAATATGCTTATATCGGACTAGCCATAAACGTGGTGAAATTTCCGAAATCATCGGACTAGTTTTTTTTAATATTTTCTTTCTAAATAAGCGTTTCGAAAACGAATTTTAACGAAAATCTACAGCAATATAAACACGGCACTTCGAACTGTGCATTACCGAACTGCTCCCGGAATCGTCTTTCGTCAAGCAACGATGGTTTTTTCGCCGCTCACAGATTATAAACGAAATACGACCTCGCGCGTCCCGCCTTCCCCCCGACTTCTCACCCGCGACAGTGGCCGCTCCCGTCCCCGGCATCAGGCTCTTAACTCCATCATACCCCCCCCCCCCTACCACACTGTTTACCGTTCGTGGTGACGTATCGTATCGTATTGTTGTCGTGAAAACACGCCGCGTTTCCGCACGCGGCGAACCGCGCCCGCGCTAAACCCGCGGATAAAACGCGTGCGGTATCGCGCAGGCACACTCCGCACTAGACGATTATTGTCGTCGTCGTCGTCGTACGCGCCCGTCCGTCCGCCGCCGTGACGCGCGTTAAACCGCGGGGCGGCACGGCGTCCGCGAGCGCGACGCGCGCGGATGCGGCGGCGGCGGCGGCATTACCGCGATAATCAATCGCGAAATTCACGGCCGCGCACGTAACGTTCCGACCGGAGCTCCGTACAACGCGTTGTTATCGCTGTGATGTATTGTTTATTGTTATTGTTATTATTGCGTGTCGCGAGCGCGTTAATCCGATTTTCGGCGTATACGATTACCGAATTAACGTGAGCCGCCGTCGTAATATTATCGCCGCGTACGATTGCCATGCCCGCGCCTATCGTTTCGGCGGTGTTGCGATAACGTGCCGCCGTGTTGCCACTCTCCGCGGGAAAACACGTTCCTCGTACCTCGTTCCTCCTCCACACCCCCCGACCGCCGCCGACTGCCCCGACTCCCGTTCGACCCGATCGCCCCCTCCCCCGCGCCCTCCGTCCCCCCGCGTCGTCAACCAAACCCGACCTAACCTCGCGCGCCCGTCCCGTCCGCGCGTTCCCGACCGTCACCGCTATTCCCGTCTCACTCCTACGCGCCGCGCACGTCAAAAGCCATTCGCGCACCCGAGAGCCGCCTCTTGTTCGCGCACTCGCGCGGCTCGTTCCGCGGTTACACGTGACCGGCGTGACCGCGCACCGCGGAAATCGGACCGTACGCGGGCGCGATCGCACGTGATTCGGGCGCGGCGCGTGGGCAACGGCGAAAACGCAGAAAAAAAAGCGCCGGTAAAAAAGGCCGTGTCTCTAGACGTTCGTACTCGGAGCACACCGAGTACCGGCCGTAGACGCGACAGACGAATCGGTTTGACACGAACGTCGTTTATCATAAACCGGCGTCTTACCGTTTTCACTTCAACGGGCCAACGATGGTGGCCAACGGCGCGATTGTCGTAAGCGTTTCGAACGGTACGGACGACGTGACGTGACAAACCGTCCGAAAATATTGCGCTTTTACCGCGCACCGTTTTTGTTTTGCGCGCAAAGGCGGATTTCCGTTACAAGCGCGCCAGTCCGCGGAAGTAAACCCTGAGCAGCCGTTTTTTTTTTTCCTTTCTTTGTTTTTCTCGCGATAGGAGTTCGCTTGGCGCGTTCAAATTCGCGGATATTTTTACGCCGCGCCGCGGACTATTAGTTATTCGCGGACGACACCAATCGCGCGATAATTTTACGTTCCCGGCGTGTCACGGGGACGGGCGCGGGCGATTGGATCTCGTTACTCCTCGAAACGCCGCGTAATATGAAAACGTCGTCGTCGTGCATGTCGTGTATTGCGTACGGTGACGGTGCGCGTGTATAGAGACAAAAAAAAAACAAACAAACAAACGCTATTGCCCGGACGAAATTCACCGAACTCGACGCGGCCCGGATAATATTAAATCACGTGTTTCGATGTATACACACACACATACACAATGATATAACGCTGCTATCCGAGCAAACGGGCAAACGCGGACGACGGGGAATGAAAAAAAAAAAAAAAATAATAATAATAACCGACCACCGCCACACGCGGTATCGCGAGCGAACCAGTCTCTGTGCACCGCGTGTGTCGTTATATCCGAACACTTGTTGTGCCGGGTACCCCGCCCGACGACCGGCCGGCCGGCCGGCGCGTACGGCAGCGCTCGCGGCGGCGGCGGCGGCGGTAGCGTACCGCGGCGGCCGCGCGCCCGTTGACGCGCCCCGGGGATATTCCCGAAAGTAACGAACGCGTCTCGCTAATCCGTCGGGAACGTTCGCGCGACGTGTTTTTCGCGCCCGAATCGCGGATTCGTATCCGAACACGGGGAGTTTTCTCCCGAAAAACCGAACCGGACGTCTTAACGGATGTGCGTGTGTGTGTTTTTTTTTTCTTTCCCCCCGGTACTCGAAGGACGTACGGATAGTGTTAATCGCGAAACGAGGCTAATGATCGTTTGTGTTCGTGGGGAATTTATGAAAAAAATCCCGGAAACATTCGCTCGCTTTCGAATACCGGGAAATCGCCCGTCACCAGCCGCCGTGCACCGATAATATAGCGAAAACGCGGCCGCACTAACGATACTGTCGTACCGACGGCGTTTCGTTAAACGGGGGGGGGGGGGCGTCTATTGAATTTCATAATTTTTTTTTGCTTCTCAGGAAACAAAACGGTTTTTCGTCGGGTCATTGGGAAACGATAAAATCGCTCGCGCACGTAACACCTCGCGCGCAGAGCACACACGCAACGCGAACGCGGTGCACGCCCTTTTAACAAATCGGCTTCGATTCGATTAAATTTTTAGAAAAAAAAAAAAAAATACAAAAATTGTATTTTTCCGATTTTTAAAGGGTTACGCCCCGTTTTAACAAAACGCCGTCCATGTGCTGTTCAATACGACAATAATTGCGGTCCGTCCGACGAGATAAGATAAAACGCGAGAACAAATTCATCAACCACGTCCGAGAGTGCACTGCACAGAATACAATAATTGTCGTGCAAGACGCATAGTTTCGGACACGATTATTGTACGCGGCCGTCGCGCGTCCATCCGCGCACACGGCCCACGACAATAACCACGTGAATTGTTTTCCGTTTTCGAGTGGTTTTTTTTTTTTTTTTTTCCCCCCCGAACGTTAACGACGTACGTCACAACGTTATTCTTGTACGCGCGTGGTAATCAGCGATAACGGCGGAGAATATCGGTTCGGTCGGACGGGCGGGGGGGAGAGGAGCGGATTTCGAATCCACGGGGGGTTAACGGGAGAGTACAGTTACTTAAGCGTCTCTCGCAGGGTCGTAGGCGACGATATACAATAAAGCGGTGGCGAAAACCCCCCAAGGGAGGGGAGGCACCGATATCCGCCGCCGGGCGCGACTGCACTGCAATCGCGCTGTCGAACCGCCCGGCGGAGGAAAACCATTCGAACGGTTTTCGAAAATGTCCGATAATTTTCCGGAACAAAACTATTCGGTGGTGCGTGACGTTTTCCCGATTGGTTTTTTTCCCGCACACGCAACGCGCGCGGATAACGCACGTCACTATGCGCGCATAATACACGCATATACACGCGGCCGCGAAAAACTTTTATGGATTTTTTTTTTTTTTTATCACAAGAAATACGATTCGAATGTATATTTTGATTAAATCAAACGGAACATAAATACGCGCGTCAATTGCTTTTCGAGACGATTTCTATTTTTTTTTTTCCTCTTCGCATGCTTGCAAATCAAATTTTTATCCCGGCCGACGACGACGGCAAATGCAATAATGTATATCCGGGGAAAACTTTCGTAAGGATTATAATATCGTTCCTATCAATAATACCGTAATACGCGCGTTCGGTAAATTCGAGCGTTCCGACCGACGGGTCCGTTGCAAATATCATTCGCACACAAACTATCAATAACACCGTGTCTCGTCATTTATGCAAGTCACGGCGCCCGCGGATGCGGCAGAATAACATCGCGATTCGGGATTTGCGTATGAACTAAAAAAACAACACGTTCAGCTCGCGGTGCACGTTATTAGAACGGTATTCCGTTTCGTTTAACTTGGTTTTTTTTTTTTTTTAAGATTACAACACAACATTATACAGGAACCTAACACGTAACATTGCGTGTGACGAGATTGTTATGCTTGTAAACATACGTACACGGGCCATTCGGAGGGAGGGAGGGAGGGCGATTCGCTCATCTCCCCTCCGTAAAAACTACCAGGAGAGCCGGTAACCAGTGCGTTTAGAACGCGACGGTCGAAAACGTATACGGTCACGTGAAAGGCGGTTGGCGAATCAGTAAAATCGGAGTACGTACCTATTGAAGACTGCGGGGATAGATGGAACCCGCCCAGAGCGTTAGGGACTTACAAAGTGAAAACGAAAATGTACACAAAGGTAGGCTCGTTACACCTTTGGTCACTGAAAAAAACGGTTGTTTAAGTGGATTTTGTATAGTTTTCAATGCGAACATATTGAATTTTGAAAACGCGTACCTTTCTACGCACGAAATAATACGCGGCGCACGCGTAAACCGTTAAAAAAAAAAAAAAAAAATGCCAAAAATCGACTTAAGCCCCCTTCTCTCCCGGGACCAAAGATGTACGTTATTTAGAAACGGAATAAGACGCCAATTATGAGATCCGGTGCGTTTCGGACGGGATAACAATTACGCATTATTTATTCGAGTCGACTGCAGAGGCGTCTGTAATACGAATAATAATTGTCATCGGCCACGGTCGTTTAGTTTGCGTTCACGCGCGGTTTGAATCGCGACGCACGCTGGTATTTCGGTAGTACGTCTACTGCGGCCGGATTTACGCCGCATTAAAACGGAAAAAAAAAACTTCGAACGGCACGTGAATTCCTTTGTGTATACACGAACGTAAATCGAAATAGACGGAAAGCTTTAGTCGACCGCGGGGGACGGGTACTGCGGCTCGGGGCCGATCGAAAATAATAATATCCTAACGAAAAGTAATAGTGGTCGACAAGAGGCGCATTTACCGTACAGAAGAACACGACGAGCAGCTGTTGTTACCGTCTAACAAGAGTCCTCCGAAAAATGCGAACCCGAGACAGTGAGTGCTAGCACTGGAAATCGAATATCGCGTCGTATATAGACGGGCTGATAGTGCGGACGGACGGGCGGCTATATTATGGGGAAACGTCGCGAGGGACGGGGATCGGAGAGTAATTTGATTTATGTCCGGTCAAACAACGGTAGACCGTATTGCTAACGAAAGGCGATTTCGATCAGAATATTTTCACCCCCCCCCCCCCCCCGTTGTTGACAAGTTAACCCGGGAACCGACAGTAATAACGCTCGCAATCGCCAGTCGTTCCCGTTTGTTAGCGAGACCGCGAGGAACCGAGAATTCCCGCGCGGAGTTTTCGACCGGAACGAGATTTCCAGTCGGGAAATGTTGTTCGCGGACGCCGGGGGGGGAAAAAAAAAAAAAACATCCGTCCCGCGGTGAAACCGACGCACTCCTCGGTTGTTTGTTTTTCTCCGCTCGGCCGTTCAATGCCCGTGGAATTCGCGACTCCGTTTTGGCGGTCTGCGGCCGTATGAACGGCGAAAAACCGAACGGCGTCCGTCCGCGGGCTTTCGACTCCGCATTTTCCACGCCGGCCTTACGAAGTAAAAAAAAACTCGGCCGCGGCGGTACGCATATCGCTAACGTTGATACGCCGACTTTTTAAACACCCCTATACCGACCGTCAAGGGCTCACTATTGGAGGTGGTGGTGGTGGTGGGGGGGGTTAACTTTTAAAGCCCCTCCCCCCACCCTACCGTTTGTACGATCGAATTTCACTATTTCCGTGTTGTATACAATATATCGTACAATCGTTTTTCAATGAGTGGTAAGTATAATACAAAACGGGTCGGTGGAAATCCCACTCTCGTATATTACAGCGACGGAGCTGTGCTGTTCGCGGATTTATTTGTATTGTTTATTATAATGTTTTTTTTTTTTTTTTTTTTTGTATTATTATTATTTTTGTTTTGTTTAAACGCTCGACGTGCGGTGTTTTCGAACGTCATTTATTACGCGCTTACGTGTTTTTTTGATGATTTTAAGTGCTATTTCGAGTCCCGCGCGGTTAATAACAAAGTACAGTGCAACGTTACGCGGCGTCGCGATAATATTTTCCAACATCACTCTACGGGGAGACCGGGCGAGGGGAAAAACGTATAATAGTAAAAAAAAAAAATAATAATAAAAAAATAAAAACAGGACTACAACAACAACGGTATGTGTAAAAAAAAAAAAAACCGGACGGCGGAATCGGTCGCGCGTATATTGTCAATTATTTCGGCGGTCTCGGGGCGGCACGTTGTGACCGCCGTTATTACGGTAACAAATAACAAATAACAACAACAATAATTATTGTTGATAAATAACGACGACGATAATAGGGTTTTTTTTATTCTTTAAATATACAAAACATCATATAAATAAAGAGATATGTCTACTCCTTCAAGCCGAAGCTTGTGGTGGGCTGGAGAGTTAACAATAGTAATATTGATTGATTAGTAAAATAAAACGAAAACAAATATAAATCTAATACATCATGTACGTGAAACGAAATTAGATACATGCGACTGGTTAGTGATACATTTGTACAGAATAAATAATATAATAATACGAGTTGTTTTACAGTCGAGTAAGCAAAATATAATATTTACGGAGGAAATACAATAACAATTATATAATGTAGTAATTGAATATATACAATTAGATTACAAAAAAAAAAAAAAAAAAAAAACAAAATTACCGAAAATACTGTTAAGAAGTTATAAAATTCGAGAATAACCGTTTATAAACAATTTTTTTCCCATTGGCTTTACCTCCGTGAATAATTTTTTTTTTTTTTTATCTGTAACGTTGGCGTTCGGTTAAAATAAGTCGGACCTGAATAGTGAACAAACGATACTGATAATACGATAATGCGATAACGATACTGTTTATAACACGAACGTCGCGACCGCGCGTACAAACGCGGACGGTGCGCCGTCCGTCCGCGCGTCGTTGATCGTAATCGACGCGGCCGTCGACCGGCACCGCTCCGTGCGGGCGTCGTCGTCACGCAGCGTGTTACGCGATAATTGTAGCGACGAATTAAACGCGCTGTGCCCGCGGACGTCATCGTCCGACAGGCCGAAAACTCTGTTCGTTTTTTTTTTTTATTTATGTGTATAGGGGGAAAAATTACATTTTTTTCTTTCGTCCCTCAATCACAGGAGAAAATTGTCGTTTTACTTTTATAAAAATATAAAAAAAAAAAAAAATGACCAATTCGTAAAATGTATCGTTCTAAACATTTTCAATGTACCGTGCTTACGTATTCCATCGGTTATAGTTCCTTAGCAATAGCCGTTTTTATTTCTCAATTGGCGCGAAAATAATTAATATTTCACAGAACACATCACGCGATAAGGAATAACAACCAGCACGGGAATTTCTTATCTCCTATTGAATATTAATTGTTTTCACGCCTATTTTAAAGCCACTATTATTAAGAAACATCTAATTGCCTATGAATGTATGATGCATTCAAATATACAGACTAATATGTTTTACACATAATTGCTGTTTTGAAAAATATTTATTTTTTTTATCAGTGATTAAGAGAATGACAATAAAAATGAGTTTTTCTCTACATTAGCGTCCCCCTGATATCGAAACAGTTTGAAAAAAAAAAAAAATTAATATTGACATAGTTATTTTTACATTACGGACAACGCTATAGCACCACTCTGTATTATTTATAATAAAATGGACTTGGATAATTTATACCGCGTATTCATTTGTATGATACATTATACAGTTGTGTCTACCATCGGTATTTGTTTCTCTGTTGAAATAAACCAGCACTGTTTGATAACCAGTCCTATTTTTATGAACTACATGATTAAGGTTCCAAATTGGTTCTTCCACAAAAAAAAAAAAAAACTGCTGCAGCAAGTTTTTCAGCATTAACCGACATGGCGAGCTTTTCAATAATGGTAAATCGCGCGAGAAAACAACTTTATTTGAGAATCCGGGTTTTCGTCGGTGATTATACCTCAGAAACCTGTCGGAAAGATAAAATATGAGAACTTTTGAATTTAAAAAAAAAAAAAAAAATCAAATACTGTTGATGAGCGTGTCACTGTTTTAGGAGGAAAATTAGAAAAAAGGATATTCTATAGAGTGATTAGGTTTATATTTGTACGCAACGTTTCTATTCTATTATAATTGTAAATTTTACACTTATTGCCGACGCGACTGAGAAATAAACGAAAACCACACCAACAATTGCCAGTTTGTTCACGTTTACTTAATGGAAAATCAAAACACGACCGTTCTTTCAAACGCACGAACGCGAACGGAAATGCTAAAAGACAATGCCCATAAATTTTTCGATTGGAGTAAGATTTCAGCTAAAATGAAGTTGTTCGCAGACACATGGAATAAAGAAAAAAAACCATCTCGCTTCGCTCGAAATTCCAAAGGAGCAAAACTATTGCTACGCTAATAAAAGTCCCGAACCGTGTACATTTTAATTAAACGCACCGCAATAACAATACAACCACCGTCGGGCATAAAAACTCTCGGTATAGCCGTGTAAAAAAACACTATAATATTATGATATACGGGTATGGTACACACTGTGTGAAAGATCGGATTGTCCGCCGTCGTCTGCGTAATCATTTCCAAAGAGGGTACAGGCCGCAAGGTACTTATATTACATACTCTCGAGTCTCTGTCTCTGTCTCTGTCTCTCTTTCTCTCTCTCTCTCTCTCTCTCTAGTACCGTACACACGGCTGATATTATAATGTACGCCTCGGCGCGCTTTCTCTCGAGTGTCCTCTCCATCATTTACACGACAAAGTTTCACATCCCCGAATCGCGTACCTACTTATGCACGTAATAATAATATTATTATTTAGACGTGTGCCGCTGGGAGAAGTGTACGGCGGCGTGTGCGCGAGAGAGTTTCCCGAGTCGAGCGGTCGATCGCCGGCGCCGACTACCCTGTAGTCTGGAGTGACTGTGCATTATACGCGAACGCGATATAATAATTATATTATTGTTACGAACTGCTGGAATAAACACAAACTGTGTGCCGGGATGACTGATTTTCGAATTGCGACGACGGCAGCACGCTGATTATATTATACAGGTAACGGTACCGTATAGTCAGAAAACAATTTCAACGAGCGAGGGGGGGGGGGGGGTTGGCACTATTGATTACACTACTACCGCTATTGCCGTTACCTGATATTTTTCCGAATGATAAAATACGCCGGGACAACTTAGTTAACCAATGTAACAAAAGACCTGGAAGGGGACACGTGCCTCCGGTGCTCCGTTGGCCCCGGCACGTTAGGTTTTTATTCGTCCCGTCGCCGAGGCTAACGTTATACCGTATCGCACCGTCGCAGTGCACGGATGCACGGGAGTAAAAGTTGTCGATATTATTGTTATTTTTTTAAATATGAAAAAGCCACGATAACCTGCAAACCTTTCATTTCTACAGGTTTGCGCGCCGTACGAACGATGGCGGACACGACGACCGCGTTATGCGGTGACGTTTTATATTATATAGACGAGGGACGGGGTTTTGTCGTCGTATTTTATTCGCGTAAAATTATAGGGGTGAGTACTCGTGTAGGGGCAGTTATGAAATGTAGTAACGTTATTATAAACCAGCCGAAATCCCAAATGAATCGGCCATTTAAAAAAAAGCCGTTTCTCCATAAAACGGAAATTTTCATGAAACGTAAAAAAACGTTTATCATTATTAATAATAAGAGTAAGAAAAACGTAACGAAACTTGGTTCTACGATCAAATTATAAATTGTAATTTGATACAAGTTAATAATTAACTGGACAATAAACCAGCTGATAGTGCAATCTTAAAGAATAATATTACCGATAAAGACATTTCGGAGAAATAACCTTTTCGAGTGCACTCTTTAAATTTAGACTGTGACGAACTGCCGGAGACATCGCGATCTCACAGGAAATCTGCATTACTATTAGTTAAACACATCTATCGCATAAAACTGGCCTTGAAGAAGTATGGAAAAATGGCCTTTTCGAAATGACTGATTTAAATGTGATTACGACACGTGCGGATTAAATATTAATAACGTACATTATTATAACTGTACAATATTACATGCAATTTAATATGTTTAAACCCCGAACCCAGTATAACAACTGGATTATTTAAAAACTTCTTTTTCTTCTGCTTGTTGTTGTTCTTTTTTAAAAAAAAAAAAAAAACACGACTAACGTAATAATTATACATTTCGAAAAATCATAAACGAAAAGAAACACTCGCCTCTACGTTCAAGTAATCTTCGGTTCGGACTCAACTGTTGCTAAACTGCAATCGACCTATTCAAATATCTCAACATATCCAATATTTACCATGAAATATATAATCTTAATGTGATTAATCGCACGTTTAACGCAGTACGTTGTATTCTTTTAGTTCCGGCAGCCGTTAAGGATGTATTTTTAATAATAATAAAACATATCTTAACTATACGAATTGCCTGTAAACAACACGTGTGTTCGCCTACTAAAATCGAATGTTTCGAGCAGTGTCTGGAAAATACACCAATGTCTTACCGACCTTAAAAATGATATCGTATACGAGGAGTTTAGGCGTAATAATAGCAGAATAATAATAAAAAAAAAATAATAAAAAAATTGTCGGACGAAAACAAATAGCCGGAAATCAAAATGGTCCGAGGAAAATAGATATTGTTAAAGCAAAAATAATGTTGCACTACATTTTTTCCCCTGCGGCCATACTTTTCTCGGGTCGTATTTCCTCCCGTCGTATATTTCCCGGATCATTTTTGCGTTTGGCGACATTTTACTGCGGCCATTTCAAGGTACACGGGCGTTATTTCGACTGGGATATTTATACGACCACGGCCGTTTCTGATTTGGCCATTATTACCGACTACATCGTCTCGTATATACGACGGTCGAGAAGTTTCGTATATGAATAGTCCCGGAATGGTTCGCGAATCGATAGTTGGACAGAGTTTCGGCGCGCGCGCGTGTGTCGAGTGATGTTAAGTTTGTGCCTACCTATATACTATAACGTTATTATTATACCGCGCGGGGTTAGCCTAATACGTACGTATCTACGTATCGTATAGTACACATATTATATTAATTTCGTGTCCCCTGATGAATCGATAAACGAATACGGCAAATCCGCCGATGCGTAATATTATTAATCGCGTCCGTTATTATTTCGCGCAACAGTTTTGCAATTATCCGGCATAACGGGAGACAGACACGCGCGCGAGACTCTAAAACCGCAATCGACCGAACGTGCTAACCGCCGCGGGTTCATTGTGTTAATAAAGTTTCCGTTTGGAAAAATTAACCGAGCGCTTTTGCACCCGCGGATTTTCGGACGGCGTTACGGTTTTGAAATACGGTTTTTTAAGAATATTTGTCAAATTAAACATTAGTGTAATACCTATACGATAGGTATTGCGGAAAACATCTATAAAGAAAACCCCGAAAGGTGTTGGGAAACTATCGCCGGACAACCGGAACAAAATCTTAGACAATTCTGTTCGGAAAAACGAGATAATTCCGGACATTTTATTGATTGTTATAAATAAATACCAAAGCTATTGTATTGAAAACACTTTAAATCGAGTAAAACCGAATTCGTTTTTTTCCCCGTCTCGGTCGAAACTCGGCTGAATTTCTGTCGAAATGGTAATCTTTTTACGAACAAGGTGTATTATCATACATAATAAATAATATGAGACCGTACGGTTTACCCGTATGCGCGCGACTCCGAGCTCTTGCAGCGGTCTGCGTCTGAAGGAACTCAACGCGCCGGAACAGCCGGAATAGTCCGGAGACGTATTCGATAATCCTCTCAAAGCGTGTGTTTCGCGGTTCCGATCCCGCCGGGCAGAAATACGTGTTTCGTAAACGCACTGCACACTCTGTTCGAATTCCCGGAGACCCTGATTTACAATATTACGCCCACGTGATTTGGCGGACGTCTCGTTAACCGTTATTCGAAAAGACCATCGTTTTCTCGTCGGCTCCGATACGAGTATAACGCGCCTTAAAACGTATACTATCGAAATATCGGCAATCAGCGGTTGTTTTAATCGTCTCTCCGATGTATTCGGCACGTCTCTCGTAGTATTATTTATGTCGAGTTGTTGAGAACGCGTGCAATCGTCGACAAAAGATAACCCTGGGCCGCTACGCGAGTTCTTCTCGGCGAGGCCCGGTAAAAATATCAAATATGAATAAATATCATACACACACTCACACACACTCACACACACACACACACATACACTCACACACACACACACACACGATGTTCAAATCGCGCGACTCGTCATAAGACCGACGGCATTGGAGCGTCGGGACCGCCGGAATAGATTTTGTCTGTCGTTATTGCCACCGTTGACGCGCCGTGCGCTTGCCGCGCGGTGTTTTAGTGCACGCGCGCCGGACGGGGCAGTGGTGCGCCACGCGCCGAAATCGCGTTGGGTCAACGGATGCGAGACTCTCCGGCGCGGTGTACCGGTGAAAACGATACGCGCGTGGTAACCCGGGCGTGCACCGTAATACCGCACGCGTTTTCAGTAATACCGTCGCGATAATCGTCTGAAGCGCAATAACAACCGACCCGGCCGGTCCCGGGGTTCACGTGTTTATTGTCCGTCCGTGTCTCAATGCGATTCAAATAACGCGAAACGCGTTCGCGCGTCGTTGTGCAACGTAAACGCGCGCGATCGGCGTACAGTTTTTTCGAAAAGAAAACGAAACAATCACGCCGGCCGCGTAGACGCGTCGATAAATTGAAAACCGTACGCGGTCCGCCGCGCCCCCGAGTCGTACTGCGGTCGTTTTTTTTTTCCGCCGCGATATCCGGGGGCGGTCACGTTTTTTCCATTGACTCTGTTGTCTAGAAAACTGATTATTATTATTTTTATTAGTTTTTTTTCTTCCTAAATTATTATCGCAATCGTCGCCGTCAATCACACCGATCGCGGACAGTAGTGTTTATTTTTCTTTCCACCGCGCGGATTCGTCGGGATATTCGATTTTTCCGTTCGCCCTGTACGTTTATCACAGTGTACGATTGCACGGCCGCCGCACGTTTCGAATAACATTACGCGACGACTACAGCCACGTTATTGCGCTATCGAAGCCGGATTCCCACAGCAGACGCGTTTCGGCCCGCCGACGTCGTCGTTCGTATCAATAAAACAGCTGTTTGCCAGACCTCGCGCCGGGTAAACACGCCGGCGTGTTCTAATGTCTTACTGTTTCTAACACGACCATTATACGTATACGTATATATATATATATAGGTTATGTTTACATCGAGCCCGACGGCGACTGTATCGGAAAACGTTGGAAAAAAAAAGGAAAAAAAAAAAAAAACACGGTATACCTAATGCCGCAACAGTCGATATATCGTCCGGAATTCTCTTGCCGAGGCGACGGGTTGTCGAAGTTTTCGGTCCGTCCTTTAGCGGCCAGCGGTCCTGCCCGCAGCGATTTCCCGCTGTACGCGAGTAACACGATCCTTTCCGGCGCGGGTTAGGTGTGTAATATAAACGATTTGTTGTTTTTTATTATTATTATTATTATTATTATTATTGTTATTGTTTCGTCACTGTCGCAAATTCGATTAGAAACCAATCCGGTTTTTTTTTGTTTAAAACGCTCCGATCCGGCGGCGGCAGCGGTAGACGAAAATATTGCGGCAGTGTTTTTCTAATTATTTGTCGTGTTATTATTACCGGAACGTCCGGAAAAAAAAAACCGCGCTTTGGGCCGTCGCCAGATTTGTTTATAAAAATACGCGTCGGATTCACACGGAAGTAATCAAGTACACGCGTGTGTTCAACGTCGCATTCCTTCGAGTGTACACGGTCAATATCTATTTTTATTATTCGATAAAATCCACGCGCGAACGTTCAGTTGCGGGGCCGGGGGAAACGTTCCTTTTCCGATTTCGATTTTCAGATAATCTGATTTAATTGGAAAAAAAAAAACAAAAAAAAAAGGCCGTCCTAGAATAACGACTTGCGGTGGAAAGCGCAATAATGATAATATTGTTACTCAAGGACAACGTTATTCGTTTCCCTTCGAATCGGTATTAATTCGGGTACGAATCAATTATTGTGATCCGCGTTGTCTAATCGCGCGCGTGTTGTACAATATGCGAATTATAGCAGCTGCGGGCGAAAACTCGAATACTCGTTAGCGAAATTATTAAAAATCGAACATCGGACACGGAATATTACGCGTCGCCGTTTTCTCCGCTCGTCTCCGTCGACCACAACTCTCGATAAATTCGTCGCCGTTCCAATAATATTATGCGCCCGCACTCGAACGAAATATTCTTAATTTATCGCGAAACACCGCGGAACAACATTTCATTTCGCGTCTGTACGCGAGAACTCGGAATTCTGAATATTCTCTAAAAACAAGCCCCGGCGCGTAATAATAATAATACTGTACGCGCATAATAATAATAATAATAATCGAGAACCACTCCTGCATATTATACACGCGAATGTGATTTTAGCGAATAACGACGAAATTAATTAAAACGTCGTGGTCGCATCAAATACGCACGCCCGGCACTAGCACAATGCACGTGGTACGAAAATCAAGTCTCGTAACCTGCATAAAATATGTATAAAATTCGGTTACGAGGTAAAACGCTATCGGGCTCGATTGTCGTTTACGAGGTTTCATTCGACTCCACTCGTGTACGTATTGTCTACGGGATGCCGTAACGCGCACGAGGTCCGACGAAAATATATTTATTAAATAATCCGTACTGAAAAACATCGATGGGGACGCGGGGTGACACGGCAGATGTGGCGTGAGGATAAAATAACGTTTTCGGGACGCGGACACCGGGGCGTCGGTGCACTGCGGAACCGCGCGATAGTGACGAGACCTTTGCCCGGGCAAGATCACGGGAAGACGTGCGGTGAGAAAAAAAAAAATGAAAGTGCGCGAAGGACCTATAGAGGAGGCGGACCGGATCGAATGATTTTCGCGGATTTTTTAAACCGTTCCGTTGCGTATATTGACTTGACGTTACTCGGACTGTACAATTGATAATTGTTGAGTATACCGTGCTAATTTATCGGCAGTCAAAACCTAATGAACCGGTAGGAAAAAAAAAAAAAAAAACGTCTATTAATCGTCGGGCCGAACGAGTTTGTATGTATTGGCTATTTTATACGATATATTATGGTCGTATATAGCTCGCAAAGCGGTTCAAAACGATCGGGAAGAAACGTTTTCCGGGGTATGTGTGTGTGTGTAAACACGACGCAAACTGCAAATCGATAATATTTCGAAGAATTATTGTTAAACTACAATTTCGTGCAGAAACCGGAAAAACCAGAGGTAATTCAATTGTATAATAGTAAGTCGAGGGCATTATTATTGTTGTTATTATTATTATTTTTTTTTTTTTTTTTTTTTTTTTAACGAACGGGCAAAAAATTCGTTTACTTCATTAATTTCCTTTACAAAGTGTACAACCGCCATCCAGTGTTCGGCTATATAGTAATAATAATAATAATAATAATAATAATAATAATAATTGTATTCGCCTGCAAGTAGGTAATAAATAATAATGCGAGTTTTCGCTGTTTACCGCGGGGAAAACGTTTTTCGACGCAGTATAAGCCGCGGTCAAAAAGTTACGACCGTGTAACAAAATATACTCTGCGCAACGTATGTATATACGCCGAATCTCCGGAATACGAGATGAAAATCTCGAAAAATTCCCGAGTTAAAAGTCGAAATTTTCACATTAGGTTTTTTCTTTTGCTCCCAAAGTTTTATCGTTGCTTTCAATCGGCCTTAAAATTAATTTCACGTTACGGTCAGATTGTCCGTGAAATAGTTATTTTTTCAAAAAGTGAAATAGTTATTTTTTCAAAAAAAAAAAAAACGACTCGTGTAACACACTTTATAGAATCATAAATTCTATACAATTTTGCATTAATTTTGTTTAATTCCGCCCTATTTTTTTTGGCATGTAACTACTATACCGACTTTTGATTTTCAAACAGTAAACTATATCACTTTAAATACATGTCGAAATACAAGTTTTTGAATACATTATGATTTCGAAAAGTTCTAACAAAAGTCGTTTTTTTTTTTTTTTGAGATTCTGAGCGGAGCGGTTTTAAAACGATGATTGTTTTTCTTTTAATCTACGAACCACATTTTACCAGAAATCTCGCTCCGGTTTATAAATGTAGTATTTTTTTCTAAAAGAAAATCCGACTGGGGAGGTACTTTAAGTAGGTCGTTTTTTTATTGATTTTCCCGGGAGTTTTATCAACAAATGGGAAAACCGGGGAACACGCAGCAGGAAAAACGGGAACGCAGGTACAATACTAAACGAATATTATTAAAGAAAACACAGTAATTATTTTTACCATGGTACGAGTATGACGTATGTAACACATACATATTGCGGACAAAGCAACATTGTCAACCGAACTCCGCTCATAACCGTATTTTCGTTAGCAACGGCTAATCGTCGCTTACGGATATACATTAAGTCGTATCGTAACAGTGGCTGTGCCCGTTTCCGTTATCCTGTTTCCCCCCCCCCCCNNNCCCCCCCCGAAAAAATAAGCATTTCGTAGACGATTCGACTGTGTACCTGCCTACCTGCCTACCGTGCAATTCGAAAGATCGTACACGATAATATTATGGCACATACGTTTTAAGAAGCCGTTTCTGTTACATTGTAGTACGTTATTATGGGTTATGATGGCGTTTTATTACGCGCGTACCCACGGTGTTTTATAACGATAACTTTTGAAATGTCTAGGCAAAAGTAACCGCGTAGCCAGAATTATGTTCTTGGCGACGACAAAATAGATACATAACGATGTTTTAATCGTTTAGACGAGCGTAGTAGAACGATACAGTTGGAAACTTTTCATTTAGCTATAAAAACAAAAGAAATGTAATTTTTGTTTTTTTTGTTTTTTGTTTACTACCTGTCATGCAATTAAGTTCTAACATATGATTGCAAACGTCAAACGTGTACCGGGTCCATTACGCGTCTAGATTTCGTAACGGTCGTGCGATCCACGTGTAATATGTAACTCTCGACAGTTATAATTTTTTAAACCGTATTAATAAATAAAACGATATTGCGTGTTACCTATTGTTTCTGAAAATAATAATACCAATTTCGATTCGAAAACATTTCTACGGACGATATTCGATTACCGTTTACCGGCGACAACGGTTCAGATAAATACGATAACCGCAGATAAAAATATGCCAATCAATAGTTACAAAAAAAAAAAAAACGTACTACCGGTCGCATGTATACTGCGGCGTGGCGATACGGTAGTATCAATATTTTAAATTGCATTCGATCGTGCCCCGCGCCGCGTACGTACTCGAAACGTGTACAATCACATTGGCCGGGTACCCCGTGCAGATTGATTTTAACTTCAAAACGAAAGCCGTTAATTCTCGAAATGCAGCACAGTTGGACATTGTTACGATTCAGGTAATCTTCGCGTACAAGTGCAAGTTTCGAAGTATCAATCCGAACTTTGAACAACTATTAAACCTATATATATATATATAACTTTATATCCAATATATATTATATACGTATAAGTATAGTATTACTTTTTTCACCCTCCCCCCCTCCTCTTATTTCTGCTTTAAGTTTGGTATGGAAAAGTTATCCAATTGTCTATACTATACCGCGATAAGCCACTTATTGTATATATATATATACGATAGGGACGAATCATACTTCATGCGTTTTCCTATACATCTGATAGACGAAGCAGAAGTAATAAGAAAGAAAAAATAATAATATCGTAAAATTCGAGTTTTTCCAATGAAAGAAAAAAAAAAAGAGAGAAACTAAATATTATATACGTTTCACAGGGTTTATACAGGGTGTCCCGCCCAAATGGGATTATTACAATCTATTGAAAAGTGTTAACTTATTTCGGAATTTTTTTTTTTTTTTGTTAAAATTTAACAAATAAACAGCCGTTACGTTATCTTTACTTTTTATCACTGGTATTTTCGGTTGTGAAACGGTTAGCCACTTTTGATTTTCGAACATCCGCCTCTATTAGAAACAAAATAAACGTCCAATTCGGTGTTGAAAGTTTTAATTTTCGTCAATCCGTTGATGCGATATACCACTGTTAAGTATGTTAGGTCAAAGGGTTGATGGAAATCAAACATATTAACACAAAAATGTATTTGAACTAAAACTCCGTATATCTATGGAGTTTTTAATAAAAGTTGTCGTACGAAAATCGAAAATTACGCAGTCGCTTACTCCCGAAAATTAGGTTGACAAAAAAAAAAAAAATAATAATAAAACGTATGTAACATTGCAGAGCTACTAAGATGTTTCTTGCATTGTAACAAAAAAAAAAAAAAATTACGAACAATGTAATTACAACAATGTAATAATTTTCGAGATATCGCGACGATCGTATTTCGTGGGATACACCCCGTATAGGAGGTATTCCCGCGATAAACTCATTGAATAATAATATCATTTTTTTATGTAGATTTTTTTTTTTCTCCGTTATATCGCAGCCATTTGTTTATGACGTTTACATCATGAGGTTAATCTTATTGCTACGGTACGCAATACGGTTGTTTTGTGGATACCGCGAGTTTTTCGTCTGGCACTACTTCGGTCTTTACTACGCCGTTCAATCGCTGCGGCCGATCACGTTGAACATTCAATTCGTTAAACACGCGTATAAACACCGCGGTGTCGGGGATAAACGCGATAATATTATTATGCGTGTGTATGCGCGATATTACGATATACCAATACAGTATGCAAAATAACTGTTCTCGCGTCTTGGTATATATATATATAAAAAAAAAAAAAAACCAACCACCATTATTGCGAACGCATCGGGTCGAAAACGTATTTTGAAATTTTGATATTGTGTACGCCAAGTGTGTGACGCTTATAAATTTCAGCAATATTCGTACGTATACATTATGTGTGTGTGTGTGTGTGTGTATACGATCGGCTTCATCGAGATTATCAAACGGTAAAGTTCGTGCGGATATACAGTTAAAACTTTGCACTCGTCGTTTCCCCTCCTCTACCCCTCCCCAAAAAACAAAATAGTAAGTATACGTTATAGTATACAGTGTTATGCGTCTGTCCCGCGGAGAGAAATCCGGACTCGGTTGTGCGCGTAGAGGTACGCGACACACAGAGTCATCAATTGCATTACGCATCTCGAGGTTATACCGTATTATTATAATGCGGATACAGGCGCTGTCGTATTCGAGTTACAATATGCGCCGCTGAACTCGCTTAAAGTTAAAACGGCCGGCCGATTTCGCGGTTTACCGTATATTATATATATATATATATAAGCGAAATTCGCTCCGGGGGTTATTAAAAAAAAAAAAAAAAATTCGATCGCCTAACCTTTCTTTTTTTTTTTTTTTACGAACACGTTTTACACCGAATTCACCGCCGTATGTCAATGGAATTACAATGCCGTCGAGAGGACGCGCACCCGCTACTCCCTCACGCCACCGTGCGCCGTTCGCCCGTCACACGAATACGTACACACACGACATAATGACGGATTCGCGTTCAGCGTCGTCGTTGGTTCTAAAATTTGAGCTCGGCTTTTCCCTCGGTATTTTAATTTTCGAACGGGCCGTGCGAGCGCGCGGAATGTCGAAATATCGAAACGCTCATTTGTCCCGGTTGGAAAAAAAAAATATCGAACGAAACCCGACACTGTCGCACGGATAGAGTGGTTCTCGTCTTAACGGTCGGTGATACGTCAATTCGTTCCGATATCAAAGCTACCAGCGGCGCAGGGCTGGTACGTCCGTCCCGGAGCACGCGCGGGTGTGCCGTCCTCTTGAGACGTCTGTCCGAGGCGCGAAATCTCGCATTACGCATCGAACGTCCGTTTTGTTCGCGAAAACCGGGAAGAACGTAAAAAAGACGTGGCGATAAACGGACGAATATTTACGTCGTGACGATTTCACGGGTACTTACGTTTTTTGTAATTTACGTTTTCCCCTATAGAAATCTCGTTTCAATTAAAAACGAAAAAAAAAAAAAGAACGCATTTTAATTTTGCGAGTTTTCAGCGTGATTTCTATTCGGTAGGTGTACTCTGCGGGGGTTGAAATTGTCGGAAAAGAAATGCTTCACAAATTTAACAGGAGGTTCATAAATCGTACTTTGTGGTAAAAACAAAAATTGAGTTTAATGTAGATTTTATATATATATATATAAGAATCGAATTCTGACAAAATTCGTCAAAAAATCACGGTCTTTCAAAACATGTATAAGTGAACTTCGCCCCGAATCGTTTTTCGTTATAAATGGTTTATCGTTGCTTAGAGATAAAAATTAAATTTCCCTCTACATCCAACCTTCCAAATGTATGTGCGGCATTTTTTAAAAATAAATTTGAATGTACTATCGGCTCCATAAACACAGAAACGTCATTCACACAAGACAATCGGGACAACCGTACATGTTATAAATGTAAAAAGAAAAGAAAAATGTTTAGGTTTATTGAAGATATTCAAATTATAGGACGGTTAAAATAAAAAAAACAATGGGGGGGGGAGGGGAAATAAATCGATCATAAAACGTCTCCCGAATGAAATTCGAACACGTTTCTCCGCGGATCCGTTTGCAATACATTTCCGAAAAGCGAACGATTTTTTTTTTTTTTAAATTCCCGTTGTTTCCAATATAATAAAAGTGAACCTTATACTACAGTATAACTGTTCCACAGATTTTTTTTTTTTTTCAACGAAATTACGCGGTCGTGTGCAAGTGCGCGGGTATATTAGAGAATTCGTCGACAGTTTCTCCGGGCATTTAAAAAACCCATGTCCGTTTATCAGTATCTTAAATTAATTTTTTTTTTTTTTTTTTTTATCGCCGCAAATCAATAATAATAACGATCCTCGTCCGTCCTCGTCGTGAATGACTATTTAATGTTATACATTTTTTTTCGTAAATAATATATTTATACAAGTAGGTAATATACGCGTAATTCGATCTCATTAAATATTATTATCGCCGCTCCGGGGATACTGTAATTATAATATTATAATTAAGGTTATTTCCATAGCGATCGCGTTAAACACAAATTACGGTTTTAACGCGCGCGCATTAATATAATAATAATAATAATAACAACGACAACAGTGTATACGGAATATAATTGTACGGAATTATAATAATATCATTACGCGAGCCTATAATACCGTATACGTGTGTGTGTGTGTGTGTGTGTGTATATATATATATATTCTTTTTTTTTTTTTTTTTTTTAATATAATGTTTTTTCCCCCCTCTTCCCGCATATATTATACTCGAGTTAATGACGTCGTTTCGAGTCCGTAACATAACGAGTGTATATATATATATGTATAAATGTATAAATGTATACAGGGTGTATTCGCAAACAGACACACCCCGTATGCCCGTAAACGCGCGACGCGTAATTATCATAATTGTATGCGACGTCGAAAACCGACGAAACCGCGGTTACCGCACCGCGGCGACGGAGGACGGGCCGTCGTCGACCGATGTAACCGACTGCGTGTCAACAGCGATGTCGCGTGGGCCCGGAATAACAGCGATTTCAGGTTTAAGGGGTGAGGTCGGACCGGACCACGGGCGATCGCAATACGTTTATCAGGTAGGGGCGTAATAAGATCGAACGCCAAAAACACGCTTAAAATAAAATTATATCCGAAGTATTGGAGTCTAGGGGGGGGGGCGGATGCCTCGTCTTGCCTCCCCCCCCCTCCGGGCGGCTACGGACCGGACATTTGGATCTACGGCCCCCGATCGCAGACGGCGCGACTGTTTTATTCCCCGTATCAAGGACGGCATTTTAATACCGCCGACAATATCCGACGAGGAATGACGAGGAACACACGGACGCCGGAGCTGAATGTGGTTTCAGCGGAAGTATGCCGACACTGATAGGAGAATACCGGGGGGGGGGAAGCTTACGCCGATGTATTGCTTCCCGGGGAAATTACTCTAGACGAGATACCGGGTACATACTGTACAAAATAAAACGAAAAACAATAATCACAATTATTGCGAAAATATTTTTTAAAAAAAATACCGCCGGACAAATCGATATTTTTTTTTTTACGGAGAACAGAAGTGGGAAACAAGAAGAGTTTTTTTTTTTATTTTCTCCCGTTTTCGCTCATCGCGTCGTACCGTCGGAGACTGGTGTTCGTCCGAGGCGCAGGTCTCCGGCAACGTTATAACGACGCAATGTCCCCGGTCACGGTGTGCACCGGCAATCGTATTGCTGTCGAGCAGATTTAAACGTTTCCGGGCCGAACGCAGCAGTCGACAGACGTCCGCGCGGTTTCGACGGAACAACCGGAGATTACAATATTGTTGTTTAACGGACCGAAACGGGCGTGTTGGTTAACTCTAAACAGCGCACCCTGCGCTAGGGACCAAAACGGTATTACGACCGTTCGCCGAATCCGCTACGGGAACGACCGCGGGGGCCCGCCGACGGCACCCGAATATTAGTACCGGGGGGGGGNGGGGGGGGGGGGGGGGGTTAATTCGCTCCTCTGATGACTTTGCGTGCGATACGCGTGCTCGGCGCACTCTTAGAACCCTCGGTGTCGCGGTGAACTGCGGGCTGCGGGAGTGAAAACCGAAAGGGCAAGTCCGAGGACCGAATGAACAACGGTAATCCGTTACAGGAACGTAGGAATAAAAAAAAAAAAAAAATGAGACACGCGGCCCGGCAACGGAAACGCCGAGGATCAGAAAAATAAACTGCGTACACAGACCGTAGACGGAAATCCGATATTATGCGTCTGGCTGCAGGGATCCAGAGCGGTGACGGTGATTATATTTGTAGCCGCGACGGTCCGTTGCAAACGGTCGTCGGGACGAAAACGGAATCGATCGTGAAAAACGATACGAATGAAAAAATCGAGGGGATCATCCGCCGGTCCGGAGATTTCGGCGCGGGCCGACAAACGTGACACGGTCGCCAGAAGACGGCGGATGCTGCTATTATACGTATATAATTGGCGTAGTTACACGTTATACGTATTATATATGTATATATATATATATTTTTTTTTATTACAATAATATGATACCCGCCCAAAAGGGTACCGATAAAAAACGCGGTATAATAACAATTGTCGCGATGATAATAATAATAATAATAATAACAACATTAAAATAAACGCCGGAGTGTACGGATTTTTGGCAACACCGACGGCCGACGACGACGACGCCGTCGTTAAAAAAACAGAGAAAAAAAAAAATAAAAAAAAAACTTATTATAATAACGCGCGCGAAACGGCGTATACCTATAACCTATTATACTGCAGACTCGGCTAAATTATATTATAAAATATTAGATTCCCGTAGAAAAAAAAAAAATACGTAAAAATGAAAATATCAAGGCCGACGAAAAAAAAACGAACCGCCGTAATTGGTGAAAGGGGACGGAGTACTTTTTTTATCGGATTTGATTTTACTGTCGTTTCGTACCGCGAGCGCCGTTTATCGCCAAAAGGAAACGTATCGAACAAGAGCCCATCTACGTCTTTTCGAAAAAAACCGTCGGATTCGCGTATTACAGAAAGCGGACGACACCTACCGACATTTCTCCCGAACGGGAAATCCCGTATCTATTCTCCGCGTGCGCCGTGCACAAAGTCTGCTGCGGAAAAAAGACGCATCAATGCGCTTTGCGTGCAATCACGTCGTGTATTTCTCGCGGTGCAAATGGCACTCGCCTCTCAGCCGGTACGCGCGTACTGCGGAAAAGAGAACGGCGTAAAAAAAAATCCATCCGAACAAACCGATCTGATTTCACCGAAAAAAAAAAAAAACCGCGCGCCGCCGTTGCCGGCGGGAAGTCGGGAACGTACGGCGTGTACGTATTGTGCGGACGATCGATTTATAATTCGTATCGGCGCGCACAACGACACGTATCGATGTATCGCACCCCGACCACGCGCCGTTCGTAACCGGAGACCTCGCCTGTATGACGTCGACGGTCGGACCGAGCGATTTCTGGCGCATAAGGTTTTTCGAAGACACAAAATAACAACCCCGCAGTCGACAAAACCGATACGTTTTTCCCGTCGGAATCCCAAACAATTACTGTACCTACATTTCTTTTGTTCCACGCACGTTAACACGCAATCGAGTAAGGCGTTTACGGATTTAGACGTGCGTTACGGTAAATGTTACGGAGTCGTTTAATGTTCTCACATTTCGTGCCGTTGATTTTAATTATCATAGTACCATGTCACATGATATAGATATCATAATATCGAGAATATTGTTCGTGTTTACACGTTGGTTTTTTTTTTTTTTTTTTTCGGTATTTTAGTTTTTACGCGAGATATGGACGATTGTAATATTTTACACTCGGTTCGAAACCCGCGTGGAAAATTTAATAATTTAACGAAAAAGTACCGACGTGCAAATCGCGACAACGTTCTTATCCTGTAGGTTCGGTTCAACAGACGCAAACACACTTCGTTCGGCACACAATCGGTTTTCTATACTCAAAATAAAACAACGTTAACCGATTTCGCAACCGATTTACCGTAACGTGTAAAATATTAGGCGCCCGGTGTATTGGACGAATCGTACGACAGATTTTAAAAATCGCGTGTTTTGTGTTTGGTCTTTCGTATCGCCTGGAAAAAAAAAAAAATAAATAAAAAAATATGCGCTCGCACACGCGGAAAAAGCGGATTCGTATCCTATTCCCGCCGCAGCTCTTGCGATCCGTACGGTTCGCACAATAACATTTCGCCATTTGGAACGGCCGACGCGTCGTATCCCATTATATCGCGCACAAAACCCCGGCGGCCGGCGGGAATAGAGCACGTAAAAAATATTGCAGACTGTGCGCTCGCAGCGGCCGTTTTACATTAAAAATGCGATATTAAAAAACGCCCGCGAACGCGGACACGCGGGAGACGCGGCGACACACCGGCGCACGGCTGCGCGCGCGAGCTCTTCCTTTACGGTCCGCCGAGCCCCTTCGGCCCCGAG
Organism: Cinara cedri; assembly: GCA_902439185.1. Taxonomy (NCBI): domain Eukaryota; kingdom Metazoa; phylum Arthropoda; class Insecta; order Hemiptera; family Aphididae; genus Cinara; species Cinara cedri. Next base: position 853,786 of record CABPRJ010000961.1, on the reverse strand, counting down.
TTTACGCGCGCGTCCGCACGAACGCCGCTGCGACTCGTCCGCGTACGGGGGGTGGGGGGGGCGGCTGTATATCATGTACAGGGTGTTGTTCAACGGGACTGCGTTTAAGGAATTATAAATTCGTCCGCGACGAAGATTTCGGTTCAATCGGGAAAAAAAACGAAAAAAAACTTCGCCCGTCGCCACCTCATCGCTCGCGTACGTTCCGAGGCGATTTTGTCCTTTCTGAACTTGGCGGAAAACAAACGACGCCACGCCGGTTCCCGACGAAACCCGTACGCGGTACGACGGATCGGAAATGGCGGACGCGAGTGACGGAGGCTTTTAAAATTAAATTTCTACGCGGAGGGCTGCGGGGCACGCCGATTCGGTTCAGAGCGAGCCGTTATGACGGACGTGGCTCTTGGCGTGGACGGCGATTGGGACAGTCGGTATTGTTTCGAGGCGCCGAGCCGCGTACGCTGTGGATTGAGGAGACATTTGCGCGCCGATAACGGCTGTCGACCGGACGCCGAGACTGGGCAGTAAATTTTATGACCGGCAAGAAATACGGTGCAGAAAACAATTTAGCGAGTACTCCCGAAATCCGGCGGCCGGTTCACACGAAAACCATCGTCGCGGTTCTCCGCGGGCAATCCGACAGGCCTACGAGCAGGGTTTTTCACCCTGTACACGCTGTGGAGAGACGGAGAAAATCATAAAAAAAAAAAAAAATACACACCGAACGTATTATTATTATTATTATTTTTTTATTTACGTGTCCTGAATTACAACCATTTCGTCCCGGCGCTTTTCTCCACCACGCCGACGACTTCGTCCTTCGGTTCGGAAATTCCGGACGGCCGCGTCGACCGGACGTCCGGAAGACGTCGCGCCACCGCCGCCCGGGAAATTCGCATTTACAACCGGTTTTCCGGTTCACGGTGTGCCCTGTTCGGGTTGCTCATAAATCGGACCTTTGCACGTTTGCCGAAAACGGGCTTGTACAAGTTTATAGTAATAATATGTACATCGCAAATGCGTTTTGAAAATATATACCGGCTCCGGACGAATTTAGTACGTAACACATACATTTCTCCCGCGTTAAATTTAAAATTTATTTATTCGAAACGTTTTTTTTATTTTTCAATAATCCACAACATTTATAATCAAACGTATCATCGACCGATTTCTTTTCATATTAAAAACAAAAAACAACAACCACTTCCGAAATTTCCTTTGCTCAAAAGGTAAATGCTAAAAGGTATTGCTAATGAGTTTCTAAAAAGTATCCGTTTTCGTACAACTCAAGTCACAAGTTCACTAGCGTCAAGTTTTAAAATTAACTATGATATTTCGAAACGTGTACCACACCAAACTCCGCTCAGAATCGTTTTACGTTAGCGACGATTAACCGTTGCGTACGGATATATATATATATATTAAATCCCCACCCTACCGTCCGACAGCTTTTCACCTGCGACAATGGCACATCTGTCGTGCGAAACGTGTGTCCGCTCGTCAGAGGTTCGTCGACGCTCGTCGTTTGGTTAAAGGTTCGCCAATAGTTAACAAAACGAACGTTAGGTGTACACATGCGTAAGCGTGGAAATAAACATCGGCTTGTGAACGCGCGCGTCTTTTCGCTTCGAAAAAGCTCGCGCGCGGTGACGAGGCGCCGTCAGCGACATCTCGCGAAGACGCCGCGTCGGTAATTCGATAGCGACACGATCGACGATAGTGCGATAATTCAATTCGGTCGTGATATTTATCGTTACTTATTCGGAAACGTTTAATATCCACGTATATTTATATTATCCACACGTACAACCATCGGACGTCCATTACGTACACGGCCATAATATTATTTATACACGCATATAAACAAAAAGAACGGTCGCAATCAAATTAAAAAGATAAATAAAATAAATATACCCGTAAACTTTTTTTTTTTTTTCTTTTTTTTTTAACGGTCGTTCGGTTTAGAAAATAATGGCCGACCAACCGAAGAAGAAGAAGAAGAAGATTAACGCATTATACATATACCGCGTTAGCCGGATTATTATTACCCATTAAAACTTGATTTTATAGCGAAATTTGCAAAGTTTTTTTTTTTTTTTTTACGCGTATATATATTTTAATAATGAAACTTTATACAATTGAATTTCTTCATAAAACAAAAAAAAAAAAAAAACTAGCCGAAAAAAAAAAGTTAACAACTTTTATAGTTTATGTCAAATTTACGTCCTCGTGTACCTACGTATATTTATGTAACTACCTATAAACATCTACTTGTACGAGAACCGATGCTTGGCGGCTTTTGGTCGTATAGCTTCGTAAAAATAATCTTTTTTTTTTCAAAATTCCGAATAATCGTCTAATAATAATAATTTTTAAGATTAAAATTATCTTTTCCGTTTAACAGAAAAAAAAAATGCGTACCGCTTAGAACGTATAAAAACATTAGTATTTCCTCGAGTTCCTATATTTATTATACGACGTTCGAAGGAAATTCAATTTTTAATAACACAATTATCATTTTTAATGATGGCACACAGTATGCTGTGCGGTTTTTCAGAAACCCATACAAATATAAATAATTAATTTTGTCTTTTTTTTTTTTTATCGAATTTCGCTTTTTTTTTATATATTGATTCGCGGAACGTCATTCCACGAGGTCGATACCTATTACAATAGTACGTGAGGGATCAGCTGCCATTGTTATTCATTGCTTATTATCTATATTACTACGGTGATGAATTCAATGGTATTTTCGATATCCAAAATCATATCTTATCTCAAAAATTGTTATTTTGTTTGTTAACAAAGAGCGTGTTATATTTGCGGAGATACGAGACGTTTTAAACACTGTCGTTCAAAACAGGTCACTGTTTTAAACGTTCGACAATTGAATTCGAACAACCGACATGGCCCGAACGCGTTCGCGATTTTCAATCAGGTATCTTTTACATTAACTAATGCACCAAGCGTGCTCAGTGCCGGCGTCAGGACTTTCACGCCGGCCGGGCCAAAAGCCGAGGCCAACGTGTTTCCCGATACCTGTGTATCGGTCCGTAGAGACCGTATCGGTACATAGTAAAACAACGGGCGTTACGTTCGTATTTTCTTAAACAATAATTGATTAACATTGTACCGATTTTCCCGTTTTTCCGACGGGTTTTCCTGTTTTTCACGTTTGCCGCTCCTCAAAGTCCATTCACAGTCAGGTTTTCTTTCAGAAATGGCGTTGCCGCCGTGGTAAATCGGAGCGAAATTGCCGGTAGAAAAGTCGTCCGCAGAGAAAAGGAATCGCAATATATTTTTAATTTATTTCCGTGCGTTTCATTCGTTTCTATTCTAATGTCTACGTTTCCGTATAAAACCGAGATGTTTTGTACGCGATGTAACGGCGCACGTTACGAAAACGACGCGAACAGATTGGATTTGTGAAAAACGTCCCGTCGCCGCGTTGTACAAAAAAAAAAAAAAATAATAATAATAATAATAATAAACGATACACAAATGGGTTACGTTTTTTTATTTATTAATATTATTATTTTTTTCGTACACCGACAGACGCGCGCTCGCGCGCCGCTATAACGATATCGCGCGCGCGCACGCGTAACGGCGAAACAACAACGTATTACCGCTGCCGTGCGATGCCGGCAATGCCCCGCGCACGGTTTTCAATTCGAAATTTCACGACCGGATAGCAAACGCCATAACGCGAGACGGCGCGCGCAATATCGCCGATGATGAACCGTCGCACCGGCGCAATAAACGCAATGTCGTCCGCGGCGGAGTGCGTTTTCCCGCTGTATTACGCATTCGTATCGTCATTTATTTGCACAACGGAACTTGTCGTCTCGGCTGTTCGCGCGGTCGCGGCGAAACACGAGCGACGGGGGGGGGGAGGGGGNGGGGTAGGGGGGTAGGTGGGTAGGTGGGTAGGGGGAAATAATACAAACCGCCTATAATAACATTTAAATCCGAAACGATACGGTTGTTACATGTTATTATTATTTTTTTATTTTTTTCGAATTAAATCTATACGTTACACAAAGATACGTATTTTCTCGATAAAAACAACCCGATGCGCATTCGGCAGCCGCAATCGTGTGTATATGTGTGTGTATATATATATATAGGTGGTATACAGAGTGATTCGCCGCGAAGCGCGCTCGCCCCACGTTTGTGTATATTATATTGTTTTGTGTTTAGGTACGTTGAAATTACGATTTTTGGAAATCGCGCTCGAGCAGTCGAAGACGACGTTTTCGTAGATTTAGATTTGTCACCGCGTCTAATCGGAGTGTTGTTCGGAAAATCGTGAGCACACTCGGCGTACGGCTGTGGTGGCGGTACCCACGGTGGGCCGCAGCGGATGCCGTGGATTTCTACGGTATTTGATGCGTTTTAAGTTATTTTGTTCGTAGAGAATGTGGCGGGCGCCCCTCTCGAATAGCGAACGCTCCGTTACGTTCGTTAAATTATTTACATATTTTTTTTTTTTTTTCTAAGTAGGGAATACTAAGTACCCGACGGCATTCGAATCATTAAGTTACACTGTTGTAATAACATAAATGGTACCGTGTACATTGATAATACTATGTCGTGCGAGCGTAGCATTACAATCCCGCGAGGATACCGACCTTTGGTATTACGAGTGATTTAACTACACTTGAAAATTCCGAAAATCAGAATTTGCAGAATGCGTACAAAATTTGACCGGGGGGG